>PVJA010022289.1:23771-34570 GCA_004027025.1 Myocastor coypus
GAGGTCTCTGCTCTGAGGCCTCTTCAGCAGGCTTCTGGGGCTCTGATCTTTGGACTTACACCCTTCTGGAAGGAGTACAGCAAGTTCTGATTAGACCGCCAATAAAAACAGCAATCCGAGGGCTTTACCAGAAAGCGCCCCCACCCCCACCCTGTAGCAAACAGAGCGCTGAGGAAATCAGTCTTTTCACATGGGGAAGTTCCTACTGTAAAGGAAGAGATCAAAAGCATGCAGAACAAGCACAGAGACTATTCTAGGGGAGGAGACGCTGAAGAAATGCCAGTGCCAGTGCCGTCATCTCCAGAGCCACATCGAATCTGTGAATCAGAGACTCAAGTGTGAAAAAGACTTCGTAACGAAAACTGGCTTGGCAGAAATGAAGAGCTCAAAGGAGACTCCAAAAGATTCTGCTGAAGTTTTCTAGCTTGTCTAAGACCTAACACAGCCGGGCATGGTGGCGCACACCTGTAATCCCAGCACTCGGGAGGCTGAGGCAGGAGGATGGGTGCAAGTTCGAGACCAGCCTGAGCTACAAAAGTGAGCTCAAGGCCAGCCTGAACTGCATAGCGAGACCCTGTCTCAAAAAAGACAAAAAAAAAAAAGAAAAAAAGAAAAGAAAAGAAAAGACCTAACACAATTTAGAGGCAAGACAGAGATAAAAATAAAAAGAAAAAAACCTAATAAAACTGGAGAATGCACACAAATTGTCTGATGTCTGCACAATAGAAATTTTTATGAGAAAATAGAAATTGCAGTGAATAAAAGATTAAACAAATGTGTCAAAAGAATTTCTCACAACAGGACAGAAGTTTCTAGACCAAAAGAACACACAGAATAAATAGCAATATGCTCAGTCCAAGGCACACCAGCATGAAATTTCATTACAAGATCTTAGGTATTTCCAAAGTAATGAATGACAAACAAGGATCTGAATTGCAGCTAGCAGTGGTGGTGCCTGCCTGTCTGTAACCCCAACTCCTCAGGAGGCTGGGGCTGAGTCAGGGGAGAACAAAAGATGGTACATGTGGGGGGAATGTTTTTAGTTCTTCAGAACAGAGTATGAGGTCCAAAGCAGAGCGCTGAGGAGTTCAGAACCCTCCTACAGAGAGCTCACATGCACTTGAGCTACTTGCACTCATGGGAAACCCTGGCTCTAAAAGATGGCTCTGGGGAGCGCTTCCAGGTGCTGAAAGATCTCTGACACTTGTGTCTCAACAGAAGCTGGGTGAGACACAGAGAGAAAGGAAGAAACATCAAGAGGCAGACCCTCTCTGGAGATGACACCAGCGAATCCCACACAGGAGAAGTCAGGGTGCGGTTCTTTCACCTTGCTGGTCCTTGTTTCCCCTGCCCACTGGCTGCCTCCTTTTCCTTTTCTGCTGGAATCCAGCTCTGGCAGCCTGGGCAGGGCTGAGGTCATAGGCTCCAAAATATGGCCATGGTATGAAGGTGGCAGCACAGACTTTTAAACAGCACTTCAGCACCACACCACACTGCGCAGAAGAGAGTGTTGTTATCAGGCGAGCAGCCGAAGCTAGGGCTTCTTTATTAATCCACGGCAGTGATCACTAAGGGTGTGTGTGTGTGTGTGTGTGTGTGTTCAGCAGTCTCCCACTTTCCTGCAGTCCTCTCTCAGACTCGCTGGAGGGGCAGTGGAGGGAAGCTGGTATTCAGTCTCGCTCCTAGGTTCTTTCTCCTGTTCACAAGGTCTTTGACATCAAGAGCAGAGAAAGGCTGACAGGAGATTGACCTGTTCCCATGCAAGACACAGGACAGAGGAGACACAGCTCAGAGGGCGACAGGTGGCCCCTCTCTCCCTGTGTCACTGTCTTGCTCCTTCTCGGCTTCCTGCTACCTGGCAGGAGGGTTGACAGGGTGTTAACTGCTCTGGCCTCTTGCTCCCAGGAAGCCAGTGCAGGCCTGCTCTTTAGCCTTGCTTGTCTCCCTGGAGAGTCCCTGGGCTCCCTTCTGTGAAAACGGCCATTTCTCCACCCATTAGCTGCTGCTCTGCCAGCTCCTGCAGAGGAAGAAATTCAAGCATAGGACAGAATACGATGCTGTTTAGCATCACTACCTCAGAACTTTTGAAAAGTGCCAGCCAACCTGCTATAAACTAAAGATAGCAGAGAAACAGCCAGAAATGGCTCTGCGTGTTTAGTCTCACGTGAGTGCCTACAGGGTCCATCTTGCCTCCGAATTTCCCTCAGCTTCCGGATCACATGACGTCTCCTGCTGAAGCCCACCCTGATCACCCTCTCCTACTTGCCAGGCAGTGTGTCTTTAGTTTGTAAGCTCAGTCTATGAAAATTACCTCCAAGTGCTTTATGTTTTAATTACTGGCTAAGGTGTCACAAACCATATCTTCACAAATGCAGAAAGTTTGTCACAGTCTTCTTGTCTTCTTATTCCCTGGCACAGTAACACCGCATCCATGATAACAGCAGCCCTGCCCTCGCCTTTGCATATTCACTACTCTCCAATCCTGACAACAGCCTCTGAGGTAACGACTGTGCAAATCCCTCATGCAGAAGACAGAAGCAGGCGTTGAGATGCTCTGGGCTTGCCAGAGTTGCATCAAATGAAGGAAACGAGGAGGAGGAAGGAAAGAAAGAAACAAAGGAGAGGTGGAGGGAGGGAAAGAAGGAAGGGGAAATAAAGTTTAAAACCTTGGGTTTTAACCCATTGGACTGATTCATAGGTGTGCAGAGCTCAGAGCTACGAGGGATGGAAGAAGTTAACCCCTAGACGCCCTAATCTTCAGAGAACATAGAGATGCAAAGATCGCATTCAAGACCTTGAACCAGCAACAGAGCCAAACCTAGCACAACCCCAGGGATCCCAATTCCTTGACAATGTTTTCTCTGTAAGATGTTAACTCTGAACCAGGCATTGAAATACCAACAAACACACATTTTTAAAAACGTATTTAGTACACAGTCTATAGCGTCTCACTACACAGATAGGACATCTAGTGATCCTCCAGTTTTCAGCCTCCCAAGAGCTAGGATTACAGGTGTGTGCCACCACACCCAGTCTCATTCACTATCTCCGAGCACCCCGAGGGCAGGGATGGCAGGGCACACCAGGAATAGAACCCCAGTCCTGCCTAAACAAGTGCTTCTAAACTGTCGGGCCAGCCCAAATTTATGTTTAAGTCAGCATAGCCATTAGCGGACATGTAGACTTGCTTGTTGATTTAAACTTATTTACTGAAAGGGGTGGGGAGATAGCTCTGTGGTTCAAGTGCCTGCCTGGCAAGTGCAAAGTCATGAGTTTGAATCCCGGTCCCGCAAAAGTAAACAAATAAATAAATAAACTTATTTACTGAAGTGCCCTGGCTCCACAGAATCTGGACCCATGCTTTCTATAAGTTTTCTCCATTAACTTTTTTTACCCCCAAATATGTAGAATGATATCTAAAACCTAGGGAACACATCCTCTGTTTGTGGTTTACCAAAAAGGAAATCTCGCTTTTAAAAATGTGACTCACTGCCCGGCAGCAGTCCCAGGATGCCGGTGAGGCTTCCTCTGTGCATCTCTGCCACGTTCATTCCAGTGAACAGCACAAAGCCAGAAAAGTTAGACCATGACCTAGCCAGAGAGGTGCTGGTACTAAGTGTATAAATATGTACCACTCCAGCACCTTGTAATTTTCCCTAATTAGATGATATACACTTCTAGGAAAATGTGACTAGCCAGCAGGACACGGAGCCCAGGCAGCAGAGATTCCCAAACCTACAGAGCAGAACTTGATCCTTTCACAGTCTTAAGCCAGTACCTCCCACTCCCAGATCCTCCCTCCCATAGGAAGCCTCATCCTCCTCAGCTCCCCTAGGGCTTTTGAGTCACAAGCACCTGTGCTAAGGAAGGGGCCTGGCTTCCTATTCCCTTCGGCAAGTTGACTCTAAAATTAATAAGAAGCCAGGCGTGGTGGCTCACGCCTGTAATCGCATCACTTGGGAGATTGAGGCAGGAGGATCGGTGTGAGTTCGAGACCAGCCTGGGCTACAAAAATGAGCTCAAGGCCAGTCTGAACTGCATAATGAGACCTTGTCTCAAAAATACAAAAATAAATTAAATTAAATTAAATTAAATTAAATTAAATTAATAAGAAATAACAGAGAGCTGGGGAGATAGCTCTGTGATGTAGGCACCTGCCTAGCAAGCACAAAGACCCAGGTTTGATCCCCAGTACTGCATGCTGTGCTGGCCCCAGAACCCTGGGTGCACCATTTAGGCCACCGAAAATAGACATGGTAGCACAGGGCATGGTGGTCCCAGCTCTTGGAAAGCTGAGATAAGAGCATCGCTATGAGTCCAAACTGCATAGTGAGTCCTTGTATCAAATAATTAAATGCAAAATTTAAAATAAGAAATAATTCTGGAAGAAACAGGACAGTGGTGGGAACAGGAGGAAAGAAAAGAAAACAAGAAAGTATGTGGCCATGAAGGGAATATTTAGGCTCAGAGATGAGAGACACAAAGAAAAGGATAGATTAAAACCTAAAAAGAAAGATCCCAGTGCTCTAAAGGAAACAGAAGTCCCCCAACGTCATTCCTGCTTATTCTCCCAGGATAATACTCAGCTGGGCCCGCCTTTTCATATCCTGGTTGATACCAACTTTATCAAATTTTCCGTCAAAGCCAAATTGAACTTGGTATAATCCATGATGGACTGTCTGTATGCCAAGTGTAGCCCTAAGAATTGCCAAGGGTCCACGTTTGAATGATTATCTTGCACTCATAAAGAGACCTACGCACACAGAGTAACTCAGCACAAGTGTTACGCTGTGGCCATGATTGACCAGGATCTTAAATGGAGAAGCTGGAAGATTCCTGGAGTTCCTATCATGTACTTTTGTAATCACAGATACAACATTGAATGATGCCGCACGATTACCGAGGCTCTCGGTTCTGATTCTTATAAGACAAAGTTCCTCTGCCTCCTTCCAACTAACTCTTTGTTTTCCTTCAGCATGCTATAGCATGAATTATTCACCCACTTGCTATAGTATCAGATGAGCATGGCTGCATACGCTCATTTGTTGATGCTCTTTGAAAATGGCAATTTGTCTACTTGAAAACTTTTTGCATCTTTTATAAATGCATTGGCTGTTCACATAATTTGCTTTACTTACCAGCCATTTATCAAGTTTATGCTAGATATTTATTAAGGTATGTTCCTGTCCTCAAATCACTTCTATAGAAGAGAAAAAAATAATGGATAAATAACATTAAATAAATAAGTGGGGTGAGGTGGTGCCCACCTGCGATGTCAGGCCTTTGAGGGATCACTACAAGACCCTGCCATCCTGAGCTACGGAGTGGGTGCAGGGCCACCCAAATTGCATAGTGAGACGCTGTCTAAAAAAAAAAAATGAAGGAAAGAAAGAAAGAAAGATATAGCCTTCCCTCTACAGGAACAGCCCAGAAGGATGTGGGGATCATTTTCACTCTTGCCCATTGGCTGTAAGCTGCAGCTACAAGAGAGGCTGGGAAGTCTTCGGACCAAGACCCAGCTACCAACATGGACATCCTGTTGCTGTAAGAAGGCAGCCAGGAGGGTCTAGAGGTGTTGTGTGCACAGAGACAAAGGCCCATGGCATGCTGCTTGACCCTTCAAATGAGTGCCAGCACATTTTTATGACTAAAACATAGAACTCGGGGGAGGGTACCCTAGACTCACATCTGAGGGGGGGCTTAGACGGCATTTCCAAAGACTTGGACTTGATCCTAAGCATCAAAATAACAGGCAGAATCTAAATACCGTAAAAAGATCGGGGAGGTTGGGAGAGAGCTCAGTGGCCTAAGCACCTGCCTGGTAAGCTTGAAGACCCGGATTCAATCCTTGGTACTGCATGCCCAGCCAGTCCTGGAAAGCCCTGGGGTCACAGTGCCTGACACTGAAACAGGGCGTGGTGGTGCATGCATATAGCCTAGTGCTGGGGAGGCTAAGACAGAAGCATCTTTATAAGTCTGAGCTGTGTTAGCAAGACCCTGTTCTAAATAAACAAAAGATTTTGGAAAAATAATAATAAAAATTAAAAATAAAAACAGAGCCAGGTGTGGTGGCTCATGCCTGTAATCCCAGCACTTGGGAGGCTGAGGCAGGAGGATCGATGTGAGATCGAGACCAGCCTGGGCTACAAAAGTGAGCTCAAGGCCAGCCTGAACTGCATAGCAATACCCTGTCTTAAAAAGACAAAAAATAAATAAATACAATAAATAAAAATAAAACAAAATAAAAATAAAAACAGAAATATTCAAAGCTACTTTATATAAATGGATGGCGATCAGGCCAGAGCAGCCCAAAGGAAATCATCAATGCACCTAAGGAAAGAATGCCTTTCTGAACAAGATGCCAAGAAACATAAATTACTGCTTCATTGTTATATTTTTTCCTCATTAAAATGAATTAAAATTTTTTTTTAAAAGAATGAGATTAGAAAAGAGTTGGAGGCGAGCAGCACTTCATGGAGGTACTGCCCAGAAGGGAAACCATAGCGCCGCGGCCGCTGTCCGCACCGGCAGATCAGGTGTGCTCTCCCAGCCGAGCAAAGCAGAAGTGCCCCTCGCTGCGCCCGTCAGCGGGCGCGCTCGGTCCTGATCACATTCACAGACCCAGTGCCACAGGCCCACCATGTTCCCGCGGAAGAGGAAGCGGCAAGCAGGAGAAGCACAGCGTCAGGCGTGTCGTGCCTTCTTTTCCTTTCTGTGAAGTAAGGAATCCGGATTCCAGGGTATCCTGTCTTCGCTGACCCTAGCGAAGGTAGCAAGGAGTGGCATCCCAGATGAGATGGCTGCTGGAAGGATAACAGCGATTCTTCAGAAGATGCCTCAGGGGTCAGGGCTGCTCCCTGCTTCTCTAACCATGGAGGCTGCCCTGGGGGACATTTGCCAGCCAGCCAGCCTTTCCCTGCCCTGCCTACCTTCTTTCAAATTTCAGACAAAATTCATTGACATCTCCTCATATTGTAAACAGATCCCAACTCTTTTACCTGCAGTCTACAAAGCTGTCCTTCTGTCCTTGAGCGCAGGTGTTAATTTCATCTCTTCAGTCATGGCTTACTGAGGGTTGATATAGAAACGAATGAGATGCGATCGTATCATCTAGAAATGGGTTAGTGAGGGCAGCCATCAGAACAAAAGTTACACTTGTGGTAAAGGTGGTAATAAAAAAAATAATAATAGCACAAGTATTGAAAAATAGGAGAAACTGACCATGTTAGGAAGCTTCCTTGGAAGAGGAAGTACCTCAGTTGGATTTTGGCAGGTAAATACACATCACCATGATTATCAGAAAGTAGGTAAATATTCAAAGCAAGGGGCATTACAGACATGAAGATGAAAAAGTGTAATGATGCAGAAACCTGGAGGTAGATCACTATTTCTAAAATGTGAAGGGAGTCACAAGAGTCACAACGTCAGGCGTGGGAGAGAGCATGGGAGGTTTGGGTACAGCCACCAAAAAGTCTAGCCTTCTCATTGCAGGTGACAAGAGCAAAAGAAGACCCATAAGTGCAGAAGGGGCTGGACCATAGTAGTGCTGAGAAAGACATCTTTAGTACTAGTATCAACAGAGGAGTGACAGAAGAGAAAGAAAAAAGGTAGATGATAGCTATAGACATAGAGAAGATACAGAAGATAGATAGATAGATAGATAGATAGATAGATAGATAGATAGATAGGATAGAATAAAGAAGACATTTGAAAAAGTCCAGACTAACCTTGTCCAGTAGAAATACAATACAAATCTCAAGGTAACCTACACATAGAATTTTAAGTTTTCTACTAGCTATAATAAAACACAACAAATCAGATAAAATTAATGTTAGCAATGTATTATATTTGTTCCAGAATGCTCAAAACAAGATTCTTACAGCACGTACTGCATGTAGAAAATAGTGAGATAGTTTATTTCTGTAAGGGTAAGTCTTTCTGACCAGGGGGACCTTGTATTCATCACAGTTTCTATCAGTGTGAACTATCAGCCCACAGACTGTGGCTCCTAAGTTGGACAGCACGGGTTGCAACAACCTATAGCAGGGCAGGGATAGCAGGGTAGAGAGGACAGAGGTGATTCCTGTAAGATCAACAGACAGAAAGTAAATTTTATATCAACAATCAAATGAATAGAAATGTTTCTAGCGCAGAAAACTTGCTGCATGACAGTTCCATCAACCAAGCTAGAAAAGCAAGTTCAAGGAAAATAAGACAAAGACAATGAATTTGCTCAGTTCTTACTGAATTGAAAGGTGTGTGTGTGTGTGTGTGTGTGTGTGTGTGTGTGTGTGCACGCTCATGCCTATGTGTATAATCCTGGTAAAGCAGAAACTACAAACGGTTTCTATATTTTAGATGTTTTTCTAAACATGACTATTATATAAATTCCCTTACTTCTCAAAATAATGCTATGAAGTACGCACCACCACTATCCACCCCCAAGTGACAAATGACAAAATTAAGGTACAGAGAGAATGAATCACTTTTCCAGAGTATCATAGTTGTCAATGGGAAGATCTATGTTTTAAACTTATAGCTCAAAGATGAGACTAGCAAGAAACCATGAGCTCTATTTCCAGGGCTACCAAATGAAGGGATGGATGGATGGATGGATGGATGGATGGATGGATGGATGGACAAATCAATCTGGAAAGTGCCTCTCCGGAGCTGAGGCTGATAATTTGACTCTGGAGCTTCCAGAACACATTCCACTACCTCTCTAAATGCAAAGCCGGGCCCAGCAGGATGGCTCAGTGGTCTAAAGCGCCTGCTTGGGGAAGCTTGGGCGGCTTCAGGGACTGCGGTTCGATCCCTGGCACCACATGCTGCGCCAGCCCTGCCCTCGGGGCAGGCTGAGCCGGCCATAAAAATGAGTGAATAAACAAAGGTTCTGAAACAAGAATAAAAATAATAAATAAAATAAAAAGTCTAAAATAAATAAATAAATAAATAAATGCAAAGCCTATGGCATGAAACTCCTTCCTCACCTCTCAGCTGTGTAAATTTAAGCAAAGTATTAAATTACTCATTCAGTTCTCTCATTTGTAAAGTTGTAAACCATATGCTTATCCTATGAGAATTTTTGAGAGAATAATTGACAACACAAATACAAAATGTCCATCACAGCTATTGGTATGTAACAAATGGTATGTTGCTGTTATTTTTACTAACATATGTGGGACCTGTAGCTCCATATACATACAAGTTGGAATATCTATTTCCTTCTGAATAGCAGTGTCTGGCCTAAATTCTGTTTTTGACAGAAACGACTTTGATTCATTACAAAAGCATGTATTTAAAGAATTCTATAGATAAGTGCTATCAGCTGGAACCATTCTAAGACAGTAGCTCAGTGTCTTACTTACTTTTTACTCATTGCTGGGACAAATACCTGACACTCAAAATGAAGGAAGGAAAGGTTTATTTAGCTCACAGTTTGTGGAGGTTTCAGTCTGTATTCGGCTGGCCCAAGGCTGAGTGGAACAGAGCAGAGAGCATCCAGTTCATGGCGGCGGAACAGCAACAAAATGGTGGCAGAAGTAGCCAACCAAACAGGGCAGCAGAGAGCAACAGCTCCAGTCTGTCTCTCTGTCTCTCTTTATATTACATTCAGGCTCTCCGCCTTAGCCCCCACCTTAGGCTACACCCATAATCCCAGAAGTACTTCAACCCATAATCCTATGAGTACTATAACCCATAATCCCAGGGATCATGGATCAAGTCTCAAACTCTAGAAGTCCATGCCCAGTGGCTACATGAGGCTTTGGGGGGACAACTAGACATAAACCATAACACTCAGATACTAAAATCTTGGTATTTAGATGAAGAGATAGAATTTCTCAGTGTGCTTCATACTGAGAGATGGTGGGAAATTGCACGGGAAGTCAGAAATCTCACTCCTATCTTTGCAGTCTAAAAGATCAGACTGAGTGTATCATAAGGAAATATGTCCATTAGTCTGAAATAAAAGAATAGTAGAAAGAAAGGAAGGAAGGAAGGAAGGACGGAAGAAAGAAAGAAAGAAAGAAAGAAAGAAAGAAAATAAATCAGGCAAAGAATAATTTATGGTAATTTGCCTAGAATCCAAGAAAAATGAATCATAGTGTCTAGGTACAAAGTGTTGTAGAGGCAGGCAAGATGGTGGCCTAGCAGAATAAAAATTGGTGCCTAGAAGCAGATTTTAAAGGCTTTCTCCCACGACTTTTCTCATATCACCTGATAAGCTTCTTTGTGTATTATGACAGTGGCAGCAGCAATAAAATGGGTGATATCAAAGAGAGCTCTCTTGAATCATTTGTTTCCAGTCCAAAACAGAGCTGTATCTCACATTTGCTGTAAATCTACGTATTCTTCTCTTCCAGATTACTATAATTGCAAAGTAGAGCTTGCTTTGACATCTGATGGCAGGACTATCATATGCTACCACCCTTCTGTGGACATTCCATATGAGCACACAAGACCTCTGCCTCAACCAGATCCTGTCCATAATATTGAAGAAACACACGATCAAGTGCTGAAAACCAGATTAGAAGAAAGTGAAAGTGAATTCATTGAGCAAGGACCCATGATAGAACAACTTAGCAAAATGTTCTCTACTACAAAGCATCGTTGGTATCCTCGCGGGGAGTACCACAGACGTCGTATGAAACTGAATCCTCCAAAAGACAGATGATGTTGAGACTCACGGGAGAATTAAAGAGACATGTTATCCTGTGCTTCATTCGCCGCTAGAAGAAATACACTAATACTATGTGGCAATAGTCAAATAATAAAATGTCTTTTCACATAAAAAAAAA
>PVJA010022290.1:0-34511 GCA_004027025.1 Myocastor coypus
GCACAGAAGCATTTTTATGCTATTTGGAATACTCAGGAAGCGTGAATTTACTTGGATGTCTTCAGCTGCCCAAATAATGCCCAATGAGTGGTGAAAGATAGCATTTTAAAGCTCAAAGAAGTAAGATCGTCTTAAATGACTGGCACTTCATTGTTAAGTAGAATGAAGGGGCAATAGAAGGCTGACGAGGAAAATTTATTTATTTCGGAAATAAGTTTAGGAAAATTTAGGTGCCGGTGTCTTTAATGTTTTTCTTCAGTTCCGTTCAGCTTCCCGGTTTCTCCAGGCCATCATCTGCAAAAGTATTTCCTGAGTAAATATTCAGTCAGCTCAGCCCCATGTGACAAGCATGTTCACGCTGGCTTGCTGGAGAGTGTGTCCCAACTGGAACTGTGGTTGGTAGGTTGAAATGCCCTGAATCGCATCCATCTCTCCCTCTCCTTTCTAGATAGTTCTCCCCGGGTGCACGCTCCTGGCTGCGAGTCTCCTGGGTCAGCTCTCTGTGAAAGAAGAATTATGGTTTCATCACATGAGAGGAATCAGAGTGGCTCGCTTTCAAATTCTGCTCCAATTTCAAATGTATTCTTGAGATATTTTGCTTAGCCATGTATTGCCTTCTCTTCCCCTCTGTTTTCCTGGGTAACCACACAGAGTTCTATAAATAGGCCCAATAATGAGGAGTGACTCAAAAGTCTGGTTATTTTTATTAGTAAACTATTCCAGGGGTGAGCACTCTACATTCTACGTTCTCATGCTTCACAGCACTTAAAATAAACCTGAAAATTTTTCCTTCTTCTTCTTCTTTGGGTTGTAGAGGATATTTTTGGGGTATTTGGCAGAAAACAGAATTAGCAAAACGCTGCTATCAATTTTCATGCTGAATAACGTTAGAGGGAATGGTGGCATCTTATATTTAATAATAAATATACCAGGATTTGTAAATGCTGACAAATGGCGAGAAAAACACATTTAAGAAATTGTGCTATACTCTGACGTCTTAGCAATACAGAGGATTTACCCCTTTTTCTCCTGAATGTTACACATTCTAGAGATGGAAAACACAGCTGATTTCGGGTTGGACAGACAGCCTGCGCTTCAACGGAGAATTTGATTACTATCTGGGCGCGGGTATGCTTCTTAGAGTCACCCTCGCTGAGCTGCCTCACCAGGTTGGGAGGAGGAGCCTTTTTGAGCTCCTCTTCCTCCTCTTTTTCTGAACTTCTCCTGCCTTATCTGGCTTTACACTAATTTGCTGTAAGAGCATCCAGTTCTCTGCAACTGCTCTCTCAGTGTATGGGGAAAGACATAACTTAATAATGCTTTTAAAATGTTTGAATTTTCTACATTGAGTTTTTAAGGGAGACAGTTTTGATTTATCTCTGGTATAATGATTAAATGTATTAGTAACTTTTTCAGTATCGCACTTGATTTTTTTAAAAAAAGAATACAAAAAGATAAAGAAGTTAGAAATGATATAAAATGTCATTAAACAAAGTAGTAGGAATTCACCGATGGTTGTTTCATTGGGTCACGTTATCTTCAAATTAGTTGTTTAGGTTAACAGATGTAAACCTTCAAAATTGGTAAGAAAAAAGTTACAAAAGAAATTAAAAAGAAGAAAAAAATAAATTTAAAAAATTAAGGATTAACGTTCCTTTCAGTGGACAAGCAGAAATCAGCAGCACAATTATCCAAGCTGTCTTGGATATATACATGAATATCTTTCCCCTTCTTAATTTTTTTCTTTTCCTCATACCAAACTTCAAAAGTATTGAATATATATATAATATATATATTTTATATATATATATACATATATATATATATGTAATCTATGCTATGTATATATGTCCTATACTATATATAATTTATTCAAATTTTCCACAAAGCAGGAAACATAAATGCTTTCACTATGGTTATAAAACCAAAGAAAATAACAATAAAAACGATTTGCATACTTACTACTGGGTGCTATACAGGCTTTGCATGAGTTCTATTTCTTCTACTGTCCTAACATTTGTCATTGAAGGGCCGATGAAAGAACTGCACTGCTTTAATGAATCTCTTTAGCATTGCAACTTTTCCTGAGGCTTGTCCCTAGCAACCCTAAGGACCAAAAACTATGCACCAGAATTCCACGCCTGGCCATTGTTTTTCTCCTCATCATGCCTTATGAGAACCTTACACAAGGCTGTTTGTTTTGGAACTACGTACCAGTTAACGTTGAGCTTTCTGCAAGCAATGATATGTCTTTGATCTCCGGATGGTGTGGACCACACAACTGAACGTATTTTGATTTTCTTTGGCTCTCAGGGAGCCCAGAACCGAACCTGTAACCCAGGTTTCATGATTATGTATGAAGCTCTAGGGTGCATATATCTGATACTTCTGGCCTTCTTGTCATTGATCTTCACTCTTGCTATTACTGTACTAAATATGTAGTTATAATTACACTGTGAAGGTAGCCATAGGTTGCCTGAAATTACTAATGGATGTGGTAGAATGTAACTAAATCAATAAGTCAATTGTTTGGCAAAGAGTGGTATTTTCGTTATTGTTGTCATCATCGTTCTTTTCATCAGCATCTTGAGACAGAGTCTTCCACGTAGAACAAGCCCTCCTCGAACCCTATCTTACTTCAGCCTCCCAAGTGCTGGGGTTCCAGATGGGCACCGCTCCTCTCTGCTAAGGAGTGTATCTGTGTAGGAAATAACTTGTGAGTGGTCTCTAGGATCATAGTCTATTTCATTTCAATACAAATTTCGTGTGCACATAGGAAATGCCAGACAAAAATGTTCCCGGCAGGCAATTCACAAGTGTCACCAGGGTTCGGCCTCTCAAGTACCTTTGGGGCTATAGGAGGAGAGACAACACAAGCAATAAAAGATAAATGTTAAGTAGCAATAAAAGCAAGATGATGTACGGTGCAAGGGAAGCAAAGATTCATTTTGCAGGCCCTTGAGAGACAAGGAGGGTTTTCAAAGCCCAGGAGCAGGGAAGGGTCCTTCAGAGCCAAAGAGGTTACAGGAGGAAAACGGTGTTGCTAAGCTGCAGAGAGCGCGGCCCTGGCCTGTGCAGAGCACTACCAGTTAACAGTGGATCATCAGGGAGCAAAAGAGGAAAAGAGACGCCATGATGAGAGTGAAGGGGCAGGGAAGTCGGGTTGCCCTGAAGCAGAGAGAGGGCACACAGACGAACAGTATATAGGAGTCTGAAAGACCAAGTCTCTCCGCACTGAAGTCAACCAACAGCAGAGAAAGGTGACTTGAACAAGCCCTGGGGGATGAGGCCGGCAGGGGAGTTAGCAGGTCACACCGTTCTGCCGTCAGAATAGGACTGGGTGCAGGAGCAGAGTGTAAGCCATGGTGTGAGCCGTGTAGGGAGAGGGAGATGGGCGGGGGTGTTAGAACCTGGGGGCGGGGCAGGAGGACTCATTGCATATTCTCAGGCGCCACCACATGGATCCAGGACTCCTTACTGGTCTTGTCACCTGCCTGAACTCTGTGGCTTTGGTTGCTATTTCAGAGCAGCAAGCTGAGCAGATCTAGGGATTTTGTAAACAGCAGCTGTGATGGTTCTTACTAGACGTGTACTCTTGGGAACAGTTTACACAAGGGCTTATTTCAACAAGCTCTGCTATATATGGTTTAGCTGGCATTTTATATGGAAACTTGAATAGATGGTTCTATCTGGTGCTTAATTACACAGATTAGAGATTTACACAGGCCACACATTAGAGCTTGGAGATTTTGTGTCATTCGACGGGCATGCCAGTTTGACTCAGATAGATTATCAATGTTGGGGCATCCTGCTTAAGTTTGCCTAACGCATCCCAGAGAATTTTAATTTTAATTTGTTTTACTCACTCTTGCCCAGTGGCTTAAGCTAGCTTTCCATTATCTTTCCAATATTTAGGATAAAGTGAACTGCTGTGTGAAGGTCAAGCAGAAGACATTTTTGGTTTCTAGTTCTGCCCTCTGTTTAAATTTTTTCTACAGTCCGGTGCAGTGTAGCTATCAGCTTTGTGCAAAGTTTAATCTCCCTGGCCCCCTTAAAATCATTCTTAGACGGATGAATGAGAGACGCTCCCTCTGCATGGAGGTTTCTCAGTGAGCACAGGGGAATGGACCTCAGTCTCCACTTCTGCTGGTGGCTGGGTACTGCCTTTGTTTACTGCTGCTATAGCAGAATGCCTGAAACTGAGTAACTTAGGAGAAAATTTATTTCCTACAATTCTGGAGGCCAGGAAGTTCAACATCAAGGTACTGACATCTGACAAGGGTCTTCCTACCATCTTTCCATGGCAGAAGGTGGATGGAAAAGTGAGAAAAAAAATCTGAAAAACAAAGAAGAGGGAGCTGAATATACTTTTTTTTTTTTTTTATTATTATCATGCTGTGGATTGAACCCAGGGGCAGTCTACCACTGAGCTGTATCTTTAGCCCTTTTTATTTTTAATTTTTGAAATAGGATTTCCCTAAATTGTCCAGGCTGGTCTCAAACTTATGGTCTTCCTACCTTACCTCCCAGAGTGCTATAATTACAGGTGTCGCCTGCTCATTATTATAGCCAGTAAGATCTCTTGACAAAGAACCTCCTCATAGGGCAAGAGTGTGAGTCCAACCATGGAGACGGGCACTTATTAATCCTGCACAACCTAATCACTTATGTGACCCACCTCTCAGTATTCTTGCTTTGTGGATTTTCAACATGAGTGCTTTGCAGAATTCCTTGAAACTACAGTAGGTGACGTAGTACAAGTATTTACCCCTTAAGTGGGTCATCTGGTCGGTCTGCTGGGAAAGTCTGAATCCAAGCTACCTCAACATATCTGTCAGTAGCAGAAAATGTTATGGCAAATACCTGTAATACCAGAACTCTGGGAAGCTAAAGCAGGGGCACTGAAACTTTGAGATCTGCCTGGGTTGACTCTGTGACTTCACCAGATCCTGTCTTAAAATTGAAACGTCATAGTGCTGCCACCAAAAACCCTCATCCTGTGCTAAGGTAGTAAATAACATCTTAAATTCTCACTGGCTTAACTCAACAGATAATTGTTTCTTACCTTCCTTAGCTTTCTGTTAATGTAACAAATACGTAAGATAATTACCTTACAAAAAGAAAAAGGTTATTTTGTCTCAGTTTTAGAAGTTTTACTCCATGCTGTGGTGAGCTCATTGCTTCTGATGGGAATGAATAATAGCAGAGATCTTGGTGTAGCAAACCACTCACCTCCCAGCTTAGGATGGGAGAGAGAGAGAGAGAGAGAGAGAGAGAGAGAGAGACAGGCAGACAGAGACAGAGAGAGCAAGACAGAGACAGAGACAGAGAGAGAAACAGAGAGAGAAACAGACAGAGACAGGGAGGGGGAGGATGAAGAGAAGCTTAGGGGCTGAGGAGGACAGGATTGTTCAGCTTGCTCATGAAGCCTCGCTCTGGAGAGGGCTGAGTGGGGACAGCTCCTCTCTGCGCTGTGTGGAACAAGCTGGCCAGCTCACCAAAGCCTGGAGTCAGAGCCATGTGGAGCCTTCCTCCTCACAGGCCTAGCAGAAGACGCTAGCTAGAACGTGAGACCTCAACTCACCTTCCAGCTTGACTGCCTCCTTGTGACCTCTATGTGTGGCAGGCTGGCTTCCTCATAGCATGGTCGGGGCTTCCTCTGGGCAGGAAGCAAAAGCTGCCAGTTTCTTAAAGCCCAAGTCTTGAAACTGGTAGGACACCAGTTCTGCTGTGTTTCCATCACCATGCAGTGGCAGAGGTCAACTTTAGGGGAAAGCAATGAACATTGCATTGGTGGGTCTTTTTTTTTTTTTTTATGGCTAGCTCAGACTGACCTTGCGGTAGGGCTGGCACAGCATGTGGTGCAGGGGACAGAACTGCGGTCCCTGTGGTTGCCTAAGCTTGCTTAAGCAGGTGCTTTAGACTGCTGAGCCATCTCGCTGGTCCTGCATTGTTTGAGAGCAGAAAAGGCCAAGAATCTGGAGGTTGTGTTTAAAAACTGCTCCCAATGTGGGTGACAAGGTGAAAGAAAAGCACAAATTCTGCAGGAGAAATTTAGGGAATTTAGCATTCTGGACAAAGTAAAAGCTTAGAGGAGAACATAAACACCCTAGGAACCTCAGAGCCAGCTTCCTCGCAGGGCCCAAGGTGGCCCTCCTGCATGGCCACTCACACCTAATGCTGACATCAGTGTTATGAATTTCCTTTCTTTCTTTTTTTTTTTGGGGGGGGGCGGGGGGTTGGGTGTTCAGAGTCTCACTACTAGACTACTAGATTGGACTCAGAGTGATCGGCCTGTGTATAGCCTCCCCAAGAGCTGGGACTACAAGAGTGCGCCACCAAGGCCCAGTCTCAGTTGCCATCTCAGTGCACCCTGATGCGTGGCCGGCACTCAGGCCCAGGGATGGAACCCCTGACCCCTGCAGCAGCTTGCATAAATTTTCAATTCAGTTGAAAAATATCTACGCTATGGCTTGTGTTCCACAATAGAAACTTGCAGTCTGACTTTCCACCGATCTAACTGGCTAAAATGACAGGTGATTAAGCCTAAAGTAAACAAGCAAAATTATTTAAAAACTAAACATGCTGTCACCAATTCTTTTTCCTGTGAAATGAGTTTTGTTGTTAACGATACTGTAGTTTACCTAATTTTCATGCTTCATGTGTAAGGAACATTCATGTGGACTGGGACTCATTTGCTTTGGACTTTCTAGTTCAACTTAGACTTCACAGCATGCGAGGTGGGACTTCACACACTCTGTCCAGAATCAGACGCAATAGGCGTTGGGGGATCGAATAAGGGGGACATCCTTCTGCTGGCTTCGAGAAAGGCACTCGTACCAACTTCCACAGGTGTTCGCGTCTTTCCCAAGTCAATCCTACCAGGACTCTGTGATCCTAGAACCGTAGTATTTCAGAGCTGAGAAGGTTGTCCAGGTTGAGCATCCTTATTTTGCAAATAGGCAACCTTAGAAGCAGAAGGAAAGTGCGCTTGCATAGCTATAACTCACAGACATCTAGAAGAGGGAGCGGTTGCTGCCAGGTAGAGGGAGGCATGGATGAACTTCTGGAACCCCCAAATCCTCCCTTAGTCTCCAAGCCCCCCGGGACGGGCTGAGGGAGAAGCAGCTTCTTAGCTTTTGCTGGCTGGCTTCTGTGACCTCTGCCCCAGCCCCTGGCTGCCTCTGGTCCTCGTCCCCAGTCTCCAGCTATTCCATCTGCCTCCTGATTATTCGCCCACAGCTGCCTTCCCTTCATCCTTTGTTCTTAGGCTTTTAAATCCAAGGGAGATAGCATTTGAATTCAGCTCATGAAAAATTCTATAACAAGTTTACTTGACTGTTTGATCTCTAGCTTCTCTCACTCACTTGCCCTTTATACACAGAGGGCCATAAGCTTCATTTCCCCTGAGCAGATTGCAGTTTCAATGGGAAGGAAATAACGGGGTAGCTTTCAAGCTGAGTTCAGTTCTAATCAGGGTGCTGAAGAAAGGGAAGACTCCTCCGTCCTGGGCTGCTGTGGAATCTCAGCTGCGGAGTCCAGGAGTGAGGGCGCTGTCTTCCACACAGCCTCATGGTTATGATCTTGGAAAGTACTGGTGCGGTCAGACTCCAACCACACCATTTACTGGCTAATTACTATCTTGACTAGATCTGGAAACTCTAGACTCAGTTTCCCTTTCCGTATAATGGGAACCTTGGTTTGTACCACCTCAAAACATTCAAGAAACACTGGCTGATATTGGTATGCTGAGTTATAAAAGGCTCAAGTCAACAGCTCCCAATAATGCCGGAAGAGGTGATAATCCACCGCTGTTACGGACTGTTGGACTTTTCTCTTTGTGCAATGAAAAGGGAGATCTGTACTAATGATGTTTAGACAAGAAATCATGTCTTCACCTGCCACTCTGGACAACTACGATGAAGATAACATTATGCAAAGTACTATTTAAAATGATAATAATAATAATAAAGTAAAAGAAAAAGAAACACCGGCTGAACTTCCCTTGAGTGTGAGTCCGGTTCTTAGCATAAGCAGTCCAAGGAGGAAGGAGGCCAGGACCTAATAATCACAAATCAATGCAAAGCCGCAGCAGCCAGGAATTGCAAAGCAAAGACTCATGAGAATGTGTCCAAGACGTACAATAGGCAAGCGGTCTTCTCTGTAACGTGTTGTCTGACGCGGGGCTTTCTCTGAGAGTGAGAGACAAGTGACGACTGAGCAGATGGGCTCACAGGGCTCCTCCTTTAGCTGCCTGTCCCTGAGCTCCCAGGCTGTGAGGGTGACGCTGAAGTCTGCTGAGGGAGTGGGGTGATTAGGCAAGGAGTGAAGACACAGAGGTGGGGACCCAGAGATCAACAGCTGAGCAAAACTCTAAAGCAGGAAGAAGCCTGGTGGCAGAGGACGCAGCACAGCTGTCTGGGAGAGTAGCCTTCGGGACCTGGCTTTCAACAAGGAGCCTGCTCGTTTGTTTGCTTTGTAGGTGTTGAGAAATGGGGCCTTATCCAGGCTGGAGTAAAATAGAGGAATTGCTGAGCCAAAGCTGTCTAGCTGCGGGGCACAGGTGTCAGCAATGAGTGGTGACTGTCCCTT
This sequence comes from Myocastor coypus, assembly GCA_004027025.1. Classification (NCBI taxonomy): domain Eukaryota; kingdom Metazoa; phylum Chordata; class Mammalia; order Rodentia; family Myocastoridae; genus Myocastor; species Myocastor coypus. The sequence goes on from PVJA010022290.1 coordinate 8,593, forward strand.
TGGCTTCCAAGATACCAAAGCCAGGTGGCACCTGCAGAGCTCTTACTTTAATTAGAGTGGAACCCATTGGTTTGCAAAGTGTGCCACTGTTGAGCCCAACAGGCCAGAAGAGGCTTGGTGGTGCGGGGCAGGATAATGACAAGGTGGCCCGGAGGGGAAATGAGGGACTAGGGACAAAGGCTGTCGTTTTCACACTGTAGTGGATTTTAGAACCTTCTGGCGGGCTTGTTAAGATGGAGATTTCTGTGTTTCCACAATTCTGGAGCTCTTGGGTTGGTCTAACATTCTGCATTTAAAAGTTCACTGGAGACGCTAATGCTGCTAGCTTGGACACTATGTGCGGAGGACCATTGATTCACAGAAAACTCAGATTTGGTAGACATCACTAGCAGAATTTTATGACATGTTGTCTTTTTCATTTTCTTTTTTTGTCTTTTTGAGACAGGGTCTTGCTATGCAGTTGAGGCTGGCCTTGAGCTCACTTTTGTAGCCCAGGCTGATCTTGAACCTGCACCAATCCTCCTGCCTCAACCTCCCAAGTGCTGGGATTACAGGGGTGCGCCACCACGCCCGGCTCATTTTTTGTGTATACTTACGAAACGCTTGTTTTGGTAATAGGCTGCCTCAGGAGCTAAGGACAAAGGAGGCACAAAGGACTCTGAAGTTTTCAGGAGTCTGAAGTGCTCTAGTTTTTCCTTTCTCTGAGACTCAGTAGACAGTTCCACTCTCAGACCAGAAATCCTGAAGCTCGCCTTGTAAATGTAGGGAAGAGAATTAACCACATACATTGGGGGCTCAAGGAAGCCAATAGCTGGATGATCAACATTCTAAGTTCTGTTTTCTTTCAGTCTCACTCTCAGTTTCAAAGCTCTGGCTACTCTTTGCCTTAGTTTTTTTTTTTTTTTTTTTTTTTTTTTTTTTTTTTTTTTTTTTTTTTTTTTTTTTTCTTTCTTTCTTTCTTTCTTTCTTTCTTCCTGTACCAGGGATCAAACCCAAGACCTTGAACTTGCCATGCAAGCCCTTGTGCCACTGAGCCAAACCCCTGGCCCATGCCTTAGTTCTTTCCAAGCGCCACAACCCCTCCTTCTGTGAGCCTTCCACTCTGAGCCTCTCCCTCCTTTCATGAGTGGGGCCCCTGACTCTCCTGCAGATCACATCCTTCAGGCTGAGTCACCTGCAAGCAGCAGCAAGCAAGGGCTTTGTCTCCGTCCAAAGCACAAACCTTCTGCGCTTGTATTTGCTCGGTTGGCTGACTGGCCATTTTCCAGGCTGGATTCTAAGTGTTGAAGTGACCGAGAACACATTGCGTACTTGGGGTTCCGCACAAAGCCTTACACTTAAGGAAGCCTCAGAGATGGTTGCTAAGGGTCCAGGAAAATGGAGGAAGCGGCTATCTCACCAAAGCAGTTGTTTATGTTTATTCGCGAGAATAAATTTCGTGGGCTACTTAGCATGTGAACCAGCCATACCGCCATCTGGTGGACATAAATGATATAACCGCTACTATCTTGCAGCCTGGGTTTAAGGTTGTTGTGAAGGATTTGGAGGAAAAGTCTCCTTTTTAACACTTAACATAATACACTCTTTGTGAGGCTGTTTAAATGTTGCATATTTAATGAAAATAATGTTCATTGTGTGAAGAAGAGAGAAAGTTTGAGTTACTGTAAGAGGGATTAATTGAAAGTGCACTCGGGGAAATAGAACTGTTAAAGGGCTCCACCCAAAGCCAGCACCCCCGAAAGCCAGGAACAGGCAGGTAGCTGCGCTCCTCGGAGATGAGGTGTACCTGGGAGAAGAACGGCGAGAGAGGCTGTCGCTCACCTCCAGCTGTTTGTCCCGTCACCCTCTGGATTGCCCGCTAGCCCAGAGTGCTGCTCTGGCTTCGTTCTCCTCCTACCCATGTGCATGAAGCTGAGGTAGTGATGGCAGGGCCGGCGGTCACGCCCCGAGGTGGAGCAGGCGCAGCAGGGCGCGCTCACGTGTTTCTTAGTTTCTGATTTCCATCGTGGGGGACATAGTCAGTTCTTGCCCACCCCTTTGCGATTTCCAGCAGGGTCTAAGAATTAAATCAACATACAACAGGTTCATGAGGGAGAAACATGAGTTTTATTAATTTTTATATATCCATGTGGACTCTCACAAGAGAAGGAATATCGCACAAAATGGCAAAAAGCACAAAGCTTTTATACTTGGCACAAACAAAAGAAAAATAAAATAAACTTGTGAAGAAATGACAAGACCAAGCATCCCTGGATGGGCTCCCAGGAGGACCTCCCAAACAGTGGACGGAGGCCGCAGCTCGGCTCTCACCCCTGAGGTTCTTGCCTCAGCACAGCAAGGCCGGGCAGGGCTCATCCGTGAGAGGCAGAGGCGGATAGACAGGGCAGAATCACAGACACACACACTCACAAGGGAGCGGGCGCTCTGGGGAAAGCCCAGTACGGTCTGGGTCCAGGGTGCGTATGTGTATTTGGAGGTATTCTCAAGATACGTGATCTAGGACATGCATTCCTAGTATCTGTGCAACTTGTGACGCTATAGTATTAGAATAAGAGCCCAGGCTGCTCTATAGAGTTATTATGTCCTTAAAGAATTTAGGAGGAAGTGATTTGGGAGTGGAAATAGCCTTGCAGTGAAGAACAAAAAGGTACGGCAACTTTGGGTAATACCACGTTTTAGCGCTATCGTATTCGTAAAGGTACAATTCTATAATAACCTCCTTTTCCCCTTTCTACCTACCTTTACGTCTTTTATCCTGTCTCAGATAAGAATTGTGTCGGGTGCAGAAAGCGTGAGGAGGTCTGTGGGCGATGAGGGGTGGGGGGGGTGCTGTGGTACTTGTGGAAGGTCGTTTCTGCTAGGCACTCTCAGTTCTCACTCTGGTGACATGATACATTTTCTAGCCTGGCACAGGGAGGCAAGATTCTCAAATGAACATTTATAACTTGTTACGTGTTGAAAAGGAGATTGCCCTTTCTGTGCTTGCTTTTGCTCCAGGGCCTTCAGGAAGAACCTGCGCTTTTTTGTGTGTGTGATCATGAATTATGATGGTGTAGAAAGATGACTTCTAAGGTTCTGATTGAAAACTGACACTCTGACCACATCTCACGGTTTACGTGTGATCGCGTCGGCTTCAGCTTTCTATCCCACTCTTAAGACTAACATTTCCTGGAAACACTGGAGAAGGCTGAAAAGATTTGGGGGCGCATTACAATGGGAGGAAGGCCGGGAGGGGAGGGATTTCCTCCCCATTTCCTCACGTGAATGTGGCTTTCCCTCCAGGACCCAGCTGACAGAACAAACACAATTAGAAAAGTCATTAGTTCCTAGAGCAGAGGGAACAGTGGTTCTGGAAAATTCCCCCTGAACAATGTAACGCTCCACGCTTGAAGCCATGTACCTTATTTGCACTCAACTCTGTGGCCAGAGCTGGCCACGTGGCTTCATCCACCACAAACCCCCGAGTAACCTCATTGCTGAGGCTCAGGAAACCATGTCCCAAATGGAGGCCCAGAAGCTTCCCTCTGGCGCCTGTCCCCCGACCTGTTGCTGTCCTTTGTCTTCATAACCCAAGGCTGACCACTGAAACTAGAAGTTTTCCTCTTTGAAGGAAGTCAGGAAACCTAAAACTCCTTTTCCCCAAAGCCAGCCTGGGAGCTACGAAGTATTACTGTAATACTTTCCTGCCGTGCTGTCTTGGACCAGGCCATAAACTTGCTACCCTGTCTTGCCTAATAGTAAATCATAAGACCCACTGAGAGTGGTCCCACTTCCTCTTGGGGAGGGAGAAGTGCAGTACACACAGGCCTGGAAGAACCTAGACCCTCGGGCCTTGCTGGGTTTTAGCATCAGGTCAGAACCTTTTTATCCCATTGCATTTCATGGAGGAATATTCATGTCCATCAAACCTAAACATAAAAATGAATAGCTCTTTCTAGGTCTTTCAATGTTCATTCTGAACATCCCTTATTTTTCTATGCTACCATCAAATCAATTTATTAAATGTTGTAATTTTTGGGGGGTAGTCTGTCTTTGGGTTCAGGGGTCTCAGCATGACCTCTCCTAATGGGCAGAAAGGGGATCTCCCTTCCTGCCACACTGTCACATACCTGGAGGTGAGCAGTGGGGAACGCTTCTTGGGTGGAAGTCAAGACTATCACACGGTGTAGTGGGGCCATGTGTCCTTAACAGTGGGGGCACTAGCTTTTTTTTATCCAGGAAGAAAGCACTCAAAGACACAAAGGCCACTCTTGCTAAGGGACTGTGTCACTGTCCTTTCTGAGTGTTACTACACTTCATGCCTCAGCTTCCGGAACCATAAGGCAGTGAAGAGCTGTATATTGGCATAGCTCCTTTGCAGCATTCACACATGAAAGGTTTTACCCTGCTTTGAAGAAAATACATAGCAAATGAAGTGGAAAGGTAGGGGGAAAGAACAAAGAACAAAATCAGCAGGATCTGGGAAAGGCGTGTGAGCCACTGGACTGAAAGTAGCTTATAGGCGTATGCCACGAATATCTCTTGCTCTTCCTTCATTTGTGCCCGTGTGGAAGGGCCCCTGCTACCAGCATTGCTGGTCAATGTTTGTGGGTCGGTGTTTCCCACCCTGAAACCCAGCCAGCTCAGGGCTTTGCTGCAAATGTCAAAGAGCTGAGGTAATTATCTCACGGCCTCCACGTGGGAGATTTTTTTTCTTGAAAAGAAGTGGAGCTCCTAAGGAGAGGTGTTCATTATCAAAGAATTCCTACAGTGGCCTGTTTAGAGAAGCACATTTTGTGTGGGTAATGGTCCAGCGTCCCAGCCGGTGTGACAGCCTCACTTCTAGAGAGGAGAGTAGGGGGGAGTATTGCTTTTACCACACAGAAAAAGTACCTTCCCCAAGAGGGTCAGTGGGACATGGGACCTCATTCCTCATGGTGGTGGTGTAGATGGGCTCTCACCTGCTTACCACGCAGCCACAGGGCTCTGGGACAGATTTCAGTTTCTGTGAAGGAAGGGCCACCTCCAGGCATCTGCGGATCACCTTCTACTGCAAGTCCGGGCCACAGTATCCACTGGACGGAGGTGGCTCCGGCTACCGCCTCAGCCCCAGGACACGCCATCTTTCCTCCGTGTCTCATGCACAGCCCTGAGTGTGAGCAAACCTTGGCGTTTCTCGGCGCCTGCAGGCAGAGTTCCTCTCACATGGCCTCGCTCAGAAACAAGGGGCCTCGGTGTCTTTGATGTTATTGGGAGCTGTGTTGTGGGTGTTCTGCTTGGCTCCCTAATGGCAAATAATAACAATAACAACAGTATCGGTAATAAAACCCAGATGTCAGCACAGACTCTGTTTTCTGTCTTCTTTGAGATTTCTGCGCCTTCCTGGGGATCCAGGCTGCTCAGGGCTGGGCTCCTCTTCCTGCAGGTGCGAGCTCACTGCGCACCCGTGGGGTCTCCTCTCTCATGCAGATTTCCTTCCCTCCACCCCATGGTGAGCCAAAGATGAGAATGCGCTGTCCCAGGGCACTTACGCGCTGACAGCCTTGACGGCACGTGGAGAACACAGACGGGGGCTTACGGCCTCGCAGAGGATACATGTGAAATGAAGAGTGGAAACAAATCAAAACGAAGCCCAAGACATAATCTTGGACCCCTGCAGCACTGTCTCACCTTGTCTCCGCATCTCATTCCGTGGCGGCCCCTCCTCCCTCTAATGACCATCGAGCTTGTCCACGCTCAGTCTCTGCACTGGGGATCTCCACACACACAGAGGCAGTGCGCTCTGGCTCTGATAAACGAGCTGCTCTGCTCAGACCTCACTCCTCCTGCGAGCGAAAGAGGACTGCTGAATGACTTATTTTTTCCAGGGACATAAATGACAACCTTTCCCATGCCTCCGCCTTGGAAGGCTGATTTAATTATAGTCAAGTTGTTAAACACAAGATTGTTTTCTCCATTACTAGAGTAATAATGTGACAGAACATTGCGAGGAGCTGGCTGCTCCTTTATTTCATAACGTTATCTGTTATTACCAATGTCTCTTAGGTTCCCAGAAGTGGACAAATAATGTAGCACAGACTGTGGCTACCGAGCCCTGATAATAAAATTACAGAGTTTCCCATGGTCAAGGAGCTGGTTTTAGATCATGAGATTCCTGCTCTTTGCTTTCTTTCATCTACGAGGAAAGGTCAAACTAGTGGACTCTGTGTGTGTGTGTGTGTGTGTGTGTGTGCATGTGTGTTTGTGTGTGTGTTTGTGTGTGTGTGTTTCTGAGGTTGAGTGACCCCTGGGATCTCATGCATGCACGGTAGGCAAGCATTCTAACACTGCACCTAACCTCAGCCCCTAGCTTCATGGTTTTTACCAGTGAGCTACATTAAATAGATCACCAGGATAGAGAGAGAGGATGTCCTTGTGGATAATGTGAATTCATTTTGTGGGAACTCTTCCTTCTCACTGTTCTCTTGAGGGCCAAGGTCTTGAATCTGCTCCTCTCTCTTTCCTATAAATTACTGATGGCAGAGCCACTGGTCCCTTTATTACCCCTTGTTTAGGTGCTAGCAGTGTTCTCTTAGCTTGAGAAAGCTTCCTATGGGAGCAACAGGGTACTTGACACTGATTGGATAAAGAGAGAATGGTAAGAAACTAATGGCTTATTTGGAAACGCGAGGAGGCACCTGCCTTTCCCACTACCTGATTAGCCAAGATGTCTGAACTTCCTTTCAATGGAAAGATGTAGAGAAAGCCGGATGGCTCGCAAAGCCTTCATGCTGGTCTGACCCTAAAAGATGGCACCAGCGCCTGAGCAGATCTGAGTTACAGAGTGCCTGTGAGTTGAGTTTTCTAAGGAAAGGGCTGAAGATGGAGAAAGGTACAGGAGGCCAGGCTGAAATTGGATTTCCACACTACAGACCATGCAGAGCAATGCCCTGGTCTGACTCCTTGACTGAGCCAAGAAATATAAATCCAGCTCCTGGACCCCTGCCACACCTTGGAGACCAGTGGCCTTGGCATGTTGGTGTAAGATAAGCAACAACAACCACCAGGAGAGGGGGCTAGGGCTGCTTTCGGCAATGTGTGGATTCTCAGATTAGTCAGTGCTGTCCTTGTCCTTTATCCATTGCCTGAAGTTTTGGGGAATTGGGGAGGACTAAAAGCAAAGATCTACTGAGAAAGTTGGTGGGTCTTGGCTTCTGTGATTGGCTGGAAGTAGTGCCATAATTCCTGCTTGTTCACAACATGAAGTTTAAATTTTCAGGCTTCTTGTCATTTGCTCCTTGGTAGCCTGAGTCAACCATGGTAGGATTACTCAATACAGCCCTTAACACAACAGCAAATGACTCAGGCCCTTCTAAGTTTTTCTTCTTTCAAGGACTGGCACAAGCCCAGAGAGGTCACTCATCTGCTTCACCTTAATAGTGAAAGAGGGCTGAAAAGTTTTAATCCTAAACCAAAATATTAGGAACTCCTGCTGCTCATCAAGGAAAAGGTGGTTTACAAAATGAAATGATGTCAGCTGTTAGGAAAACACAATGCCATTGTACACTTTAGCCACAAGTAGGTGCTGTATGTTGTTATGGGTTCAAGTCTACGCTGCTCCCCTACCTCCCTAAGACATGCTGAAATCCTAGCTCTCCATTGCTAAGAACCTCACCTTAAATGAAAATACAATCTTGGGCCCAGCAGGATGGCTCAATGGTCTAAAAGTGCCTGCTTAGGAAAGCTTAGGCAGCTGCAGGGACCGCAGTTCGATCCCCGGCACCACAGGTTGCGCCAGCCCTGCCCTCGGGGCGGGCTGAGCCAGCCATAAAAATAAATAAATAAACAAACAAAAGTTCTGAAACAAGAAAAAAAAATAAATTATTTTTTACAAAACAAAATACAATCTTTACAGAACTAATGAAGCTAAAATGAAGGCACCAGGCTATAATCCAATATGACTGGCATCCTTATGAAAAAGTAGTAACTTAGAGACAGAGACAGATGGCCATGAAGCAAAGGTGATGTGAAGACATCTAGGGAGAAGCTGATTGTGTGACGATGACACAGCCATCGGGTAAGGAATGCTGGGAAGTGCTGCTGACCACTGGACTAGAAGGGATGAGGAAGGATGTGTTTTTAGAGCTCTCAGAGAAAGCATGGTCCTGAGAATATTTTCATCTTGCGCTTTTAGTGTCCAGAACTGAAAAGCAACGCATTCCTATGTCTTAAATCACTGTTTCAATATTCTTTATGGAACCCTGGAAATTAATACAGCCTCAAAATTCCAATTACAATATTCTGTGCAACTATTATTTTCATAATATGCATGGAATGTACCAAACGCTGTATTTATTTTACAGGACTCCATCTTTACAGAAGTCCTGCAAAGATGAGGTTTGCATTGTCACTGCAGACGAGTCTTATGAAACCTTACAGGTGAGGAGCTTAGATATCTGAGAATTAGCATTGGGGAGCTAGTGATACATTTCTCAAGACAGACCTACCTCAGAGACCTGGGAACCTAGAAGGGGCAGTCCTCACGCTGTTATATGCATCCATTGCTCCCGTGCGCTCCAAAGGTGGGAATGCATCCTTTGGACTAGGAGACATGACAATAGACAGGATTGATCATGAGCAACTAAGCAAACAGGATGATCCAAGCAGCATTCAAGTCATTTGAAGTGTTGCAACTTTTAACACCAATGCTCCCAGGGAGGGAACTGGCTTAGACAGCTGGCTTTTTGTTCCAGCTATCCTGGTGCAAATGCTTCTGGCTAAATGATTAGCAGGAATAAAATACCAGGGGCATGGAACAGAGCCAAGTTGAGAAGGAAGACATATTTTGAAATGCCAATTGAAGAGGCGCTGAGATCATAGCTGGTATGTGAGGGAAGGCAGATGGAGGAGTGGGGGTTGTGGAGGAGCAGCCTAGGACTGCGATTCCAGAGGGCTGGGGCCGGGAGGGTGACTCACCAGGCCAATACAATGGGTCAGCTGCTTAGAAACCACTTATTATACCCCTTATGTGCTGTGTCTTTGACTGGAGTCTTGAAGTTGCAAAGTTCCTACTCAAACCCTGAGACCTAAATTGGGGTTCAGACCTAAATCAATTTCTGAGAGTAGAACAGTCTGAAATAAATAAGAGTTTTGGTAACTATCAGAGACAGTTCCAATGGATATGATACAAAATTTCTCCTACAATGAGGATGACTCTAGAACTTTGGAAGTGGTGGGGATTTATTCTTGAAGTTCAGAAATTTTGATACATCGATGGGTAGATAAAGCCTCCAGGTGGCTGCTGTGTATCCTGCGATGAACTGCCTATTTCATGTATGGATTTCACATTTTAGACCTGTGAAATGTCTTTATTTATTTCTGAAGTCATTCTTTTATGTGAGGCTTTATGCCAACTGCTGGGGGCATACCAATGAAAATGTACTTCTTGCTGTCAGTAAAAGTTAAGGAAAATTTTTATTGAGAGACTGACATTTAAATAACCATTGTAATACCGTGTAAGAATTATTATAAGAGGCCTGCATACAGTTCTCCAGAAGATTAGAGGAAGGAAGAACCAGGTCCCCTGAGATGGAGGGAGGGGACCGCCTAGGACAAGGTGCTCGTGTGGGATTGAGGTCTGTGCCAGCAGGTGACAATGGCTGTTTTGTGGCAGGCTTCATGGAGCCATCAGCACCCTTCGAACTGGATGTGGGCAGATTAAAGACTATGTCCTTTAGAGAAATCACCACAGAAGCAATGAGGAGGGCAAATATACAGAAATATACATGAAGGTTCACTTTGTTCTAAATGGTAATTTTATGTTTATGCACACATCTTACTGCTAACACTGAGGCGAGGAAACGTACACTTACAGTACTGGTGTTACAGGCTTTCTGCATCTTTATCCTCAGTTCATTATGTACTTATTCTCATCTTAAAGTCATTAAGTGCTGTTTATGGAAACAAAGGAGACAGATGAAAACTAAGTCATGCTCAAATGTACACACTCGCTACTATCACCAATACTTGGGTTTTTTCACGAAGTATCTTTGACTTTTAAAAATTCCATTGGTGGGCGCCAGCTAGATAGCTCAATGTACTAAAGCTCCTGCTGAGAGAGGCACAGAGAGTGGGGTTCAGTCCCGAGTGTGCTGTTCTGGCCTTGCTGAAGTGGCGACTGAGATTGGGCATGGTGACACACGCCTGCAATCCCAGAGCTTGGGAGGCTGAAAACAGGGGGATCACAATGAGCGTGACCTGTGTGGTGAGACCCTATAGTCCTCATACTAAAATGCATTTAAAAAAACTCCATTGGCAAAGTTTAATAACAGATGTCTGGAACACGGCCCTGTGGGGTGAAGCATTACTGATTGCTACAGTAGGAAATGAGGTTGGTGAGGGACACCTTACAAAAACCTGGAAGTTCTCATGTCGCTGTTGAAATTCTTCCTATTTAGTTTCTTAAAATCCAGCATTCTGAATGAGTTTTGCAGTGCCATTTTCAAGTCACCAAAATGTTATTTTTAGTCTTTTCAGCTAAGATCACCCAAGGAGCTGTCACTTCAGGGTGCTGAGGGCTGACTATCCCTATGTGCAGTAAGGCAGGGTGATCCTTTTGCAGGTGATATTTCTCCTATGCCAAGGCTAGAAAATCACCTTCATGACCATTGTGGATGCAGCAAACCAGAATAAACAAGCCGAGGCGGCCCTTAGCTCTCTCTGGCTGCCATCCTCTGCCCTGTATGTCCCTTAGTGACATCCCTAGAGTTTCCTATCTGTCTTGCTTACGTTTTCCCCATTGCTAAGACAAAATGCCCAGCCCGTAGAATTGAGGAAGGACAGGTTTATTTAGCTCACAGTTAGTGGAGGTTTCAGTCCATATTCAGCTGGCTCCAATGCAAGAAAGGTACATGGAAGAGGGCAGCCATTCATGGCGGTGGAAAACAGCCAAGAGCACAGGAAGGAGCAGCAGCTTCCACAGCTAGCAAGCCTCTTTCCCCTCCTTACATTTGTGCGCCGATTATCTGCCCCAGGGCAGGTGTAGCACTTGCACCCATAATCCTCGCATCAGGTCTGGCTGTAGTTTCCTGTGGGTGACTTCGTCTCCCAAGTTACCATTTATGGGGAGACTTTGGAATCTTGAGAACATTTTATTGGTGTGCCTTTGTGACTAATATTACCTTGTTTGGAGTTACTTCTTGTGAAAAGTTATATTTTTTAGGTAGAAATTTACTGCATTTCCAGTAAATATTTATTGACTATAGGCAAATAGCCAAATGTGCTGACTCAATACAAAAATAAAGAACATCCACTAGTTTATGGCTTTTACTTTGGGGGAGAGACGGGGGAAGGATTGATTAGCATCCACTATAGGTCATTTTGTTCACTGCCATTTACAGTGCTGTCCATGGAGGTGGTCTTGGGAGCTATGTGGAGATTATTTTCTCAGTAGTACAGATGGCTCTGATAAATATTTAAGGCATCTTGGGGAATAAGAGCATGATCTTGCCTCAGGGGAAATTCGTCATGTAAATCACTTTGTTTCAAATGCTTTTGCCTATGAGCATCTAAAAGGGACATGTCCTTTTCTGGCTTATTAACTTATTGCTTGAGTCACAGAAGGCTCCAGTTACAGCTTTATGGCTGACCACACTCTGAGGCCTTTTGATTGCTTATTTTCTTGGCTCTTTTCCTGCTCTCCCCTCTATTCCCATAACCATGTAATGAAATGTAGTGTCCAGCAAAGCATCTCCTCTCTCTCTCTCTCTCTCTCTCTCTCCCCTCCCTTTTCCCCTCTTTCTCCCCCTTTCTCTGTGTCTCACACACACACACACACACACACACACATGTACACACATGTACACAAGAACATTTTTTTCATTTTTCATGGATGCATTAGGTAAGAAAGAGTTGTATACTTGGAAGTTAAGTATGAAACAACTCCTTTAACCATGGCAATATCATATTCAGTTTTAAAGCTATTGTCTTCTCAGAATATAATAGGAGTAAGGAGCAACATCATGTGGTCAAGTTCCTATAGTTCTATTCTCACTCTCCAAGAGAACACAGTCACATTTCATGCACTTTTAATTTCAGTGCTAATTTGTCACATTCAAAGGCATTTCAAATACATGAGTTTTCTGCTGACAATATTTCATTATAGTCCTGAATATAAATACTTTGCATAAAAATAAACCATAACATTAGCTTTCAGAATTAGCCAAACTGGAACGGGACCTACCTCTCATACCCTGAAACTTTATAAAGCTTAATAGTAATTAATACGGATTTGTTTACAAAGCCATGCTTCTCTTGGCCAGCCCAATGTCTTTGCCTAAGGGGAGCTGGTTGTGGTTAGCAACGGCTCAAGGTTCAGGGATTGCAGACTGCCTTCACTCCACCCAAATAGCACGTTATAAATTTGGCTTATATTTCACGTGTTTTGTTGTCTCTTTGCACAAACTCCATGAATAGAACTTTTCTTCTGCATTGCTTATTGCTATATTCTTGTTGTTTCTTTTTTTTTTTTTTTTTTTTTTTTTTTTTTTTTTTTTTTTTTTTTTTGTCTTTTTGAGACAGGGTCTCGCTATGCAGTTCAGGCTGGCCTTGAGCTCACTTTTGTAGCCCAGGCTGGTCTCGAACTCGCACCGATCCTCCTGCCTCAGCCTCCCGAGTGCTGGGATTACAGGCGTGCGCCACCACGCCCGGCTATTCTTGTTGTTTCGAGCACAGCCTGATACATAATGAGGATGACAGAAGCCCTTTTTCAATGAGTGGATAATAATGATGCTGCGAATGAGTAAAACACCTTGGTTCAATATTCATCACTGGCACCGAAACATAGTTTTGAAAATCACTGCTATGTGCAAATACATATACTTTGTGGTAAAAGCAATTCCTTTGTGAGCTCATTTCATGGAGAAAATAAACAAGAAGTGGTGCTACTGCTTTCAATATGTGAAAGGCAGGGATTTTTTTAAACCGATAATAAAGAAAACAGACAACAAACATTAAGTTGAAAGTCAGGATTTTTTTTCTCCCTACTGCAAGGGTAAATAAAATGCAAAAGATGTAATAGATACTGTGAAAAGGAAAGAGACTGCCCATCAAGAAAGAATAATAGGAATGGAGAAAAAGAGAAAAGGAAGAGGAAACAAAGTATCTGTATATCTATATTTATCTCTCTCCATATATTTATCACAGCTAACATAAGACAGGACGTTGTGGCATGCATTTGTAATCCCAGCTACAAAAGTGAGTTCAAGGCCAGCCTGAACTGCACAGCAAGACTCTGTCTTGAAAAGACAAAAAACAAAACAAAACAAAAAAAATTCTTCATAAATCTTTTCTGGATAATTGGGACAACAATAATAACAAAAACAAAAAATGATCTCTAGCATACACCAAAAACATTATGGCATTTAATCACAGTGCAGAGTTAGAAAGACAAATCCCTTGTCACTATATGACAGGAAATCCAAGAGCCAAGTGTGGAATACTTCTCTATGGCTGCCTCACAAATCACTCCAAAATTTAGCTGCTTAAATCAACATCATTTATTATTTTACAGCTTCTGTGGAACCAGGAGCAGATCAACTCTGTGTCCATGTGCCCCTGGTACAATTTTTTTAAATAATAACTTTCTCTTCTTATAAGGCTATGAGTCAGGTCAGATTTGGGCCTGCCTTAAATGCATATGTTTAGCTCACTAATCTCTCTGAAGTTCTCATTTCAACATTTAATGACATGAACAAGAGCTTAGCTGTGGGATCTTATTTAACCTTAATTTCTTCTTTAGGCACTACCACCTTGTGAGTTAGCGAAAATTAGGACTTCATTTTGGGGCTTGGGGACACAATCATGAGGCTGGATTCAGCTGACAATTTGTGTTGGGAAAAGGTGAACTTCTTAGGACCCACACACAATTGCTGGCAGGCCTCCATCCTAGCAACAGGTCCAGGGCTCAGTTCTTGTTACTTAAGCTTCTTTGCAGGCTTCCCAAGTGACCTCTTGACAGACCAGTGGGACTTGGCCAGAGCAGGTGGTCTGGGGTGTGTGGTCTCAGACAGTACACTGCCTTTTATACCTGACTCTCAGAAGTGGTGTACGATTGCTTTTACTATAGACTAGTGATGACACCGATAACCCAGGAAAATGTCGGTAAGGATCATACAAGGATACAAACACCAGGAGATGAAGTCATCAGGGTCTATAATGAAGTTGGCCAGAGCAATTGGATCCGAAAAATTAAAATTGAAAAAAAATGTTTATATCACTTAAACCATTTTGACCAATTACTAAAATAAGATATTGAAATCTTTTAAGCTACTGAAGCAACTAAAGAGAGATTTGAAATTTTTGCCAAGCAAATTTGTAAGTGTTGCAAATATTAGGCCCTGGAGGTCCAGGCCTCTAAATAAAAAAAACACCAGGAGGTAGTATAGCAGTTGACTCCAGGCATTTTACAAGCTGTGACAGCTTGAGTGATTTATTCAATCTCTATTCCCTGGTATTCTCAAATATCAAATGGGAGAAGCCAATAGCATCTGCTGCACATGGTTGCCGTGGAGATGAAATGAGTTGATACACGGATAAGGCTTAGAAGAGGGCCTAGCACAGAGAACACACTTATAAGTATTGGTTGTTCCCTCCTGTTACCATCCAGAAAATGACACAAAGCTCAGTATATAGTAGGCAGTCCATAGATGCTTCTGAGCGACTCACCTACATTACCTATATGAAGCTTGTAGAACAGTTTACTATTAAGGGTGGTATTACCTAGAAGCATTGCAAACAGATGACTGTTAGAATTTCTGAGAGGCAGGGCCTGCAAGATAGCTCAGCAGACTAAGTGCTTGATTAGGTAAGTGTAGAGATCAGGGTTTGATCCTTGGCACTTCATGTTGTGCCAGCCCCATACCTGGGGCAATCTGAGCCGGGATGGAGTCTGGGTGTGGTGGCACAGGCCTGTAATCCCAGCACTAGGAGAGGCAGAAATCAGAAGGATCACTACGAGTCTGAGCTGTAGTGAGACCCTGCACACACACACACACACACACACACACACACACACACACACGCATGCATGCATGCATACACAGGAAGAGAGAGAGAGAGAACCTAAAAAATAAAAATAATAAAAATAAGAGCTAGTTCAGCAGACTTTTAGAGCACCTGCTTAGGCAGAATGCAGTGGTCAGGGTTCATCCCTGGTGTGCTTTGCAGTCCCTACCCCCGGGGCCCACTGTTACAGCGATTAAGACTGGGTGTGGTGGTGTGCACCTATAATCCCAGTGCTTGGGAGGCTGAAAACAGGAGAGCCACTATCAGTCCAATCTGTGAGACCCTGTAGACCCTGTACTAAAATACATTAAGACTGGCAAGTGCAAGGTCATGAGTTTGAATCCCGGTCCCACCAAAAAAAAACATTAAGAAAAAAGGATTTTCAAGAAGAGCCTATTGATTTCTTTGTCATACAGCTTGGTGGTATTCAGGCTATAAAGCATATCCTTGGGTCAAGAACATTATTTTCAAGATAATATTATTCAGGATACAACATAACCAAAGAGTTTCCTTTTCCTTCCCACTGAAGAGCTGGATTGCACATGATGCATAAGATGCTGAGTCAGGAAGGTGCACATATGGGGGGGGGCGGCTAATGCTAGGTAGTGAAGTAATTTTGCCATCAGCTCGTGTGCTTGGATTTCACTGTGTTGTCACTAAGGACATTTTTAAGTGGTAAATGGCTGCCTTAGGACAATTAATCTGGTGCAACTGCAAAAAGCGTATTGAGGGGGCGACTTCAGGCTTGGGCTGATACAGGACTTAATGACAGCATCTGTGGCTCTAGATGAAGCTCAGGAGAAAGGGAGGTGGTTTCTTAAACAGAAAAATCGGTATGGCCTTTAATCAGGATGTGTGAATTTAAATTAACTAAGAGATGTCTAGCAGACTAGTAAAGCTCAGGTCTGGGTGTGTGGGTGTGGAGGCTGGATTACAACACACTGGGTGGGCTCCAGGGTCTTCAGGCTTTCCAACATAGACCTGCCCAGGGCTGACTCTGCACTGAGCTCCTGGGCCTTTTCCCTGGGCGCACTGTGCCCTGGATCCTCCTGTTCCAATGCCATCTTCCTGGGCCCAGGGGCTACGGGGCTCCTGGACTCCAGCACATAGCTGAGTGCCCTGGACTCACCTGCCTCTGCCCGTGCAAGCCTGCTGAAGAAATCACCTCTGCTGACTATACATACATTTTCCCTATTGATTCTGTTTCTCTAGAGAATCTTCAAGAAATGGAAAAGCTTCATTTCTGGGCACAGTTTTTCTTATATTGCTTTGGCCTGAGTGTGTCATGTTCCTATGCTTTGTCTAATCTTTGTGTCCAGGGGACGAAACTGCTTCTTAGATTGTCACTCAGTTCCCACAATTAGAATGGGAAACAGATTTTTTTTTTTTTTTTTTTTTTTTGTCTTTTTGAGACAGTCTTACTATGCAGTTCAGGCTAGCCTTGAGCTCACTTTTTTTGTAGCTCAGGCTAGTCTTGAACTCATATCAATCCTCCTGGCTCAGCCTCCCAAGTGCTGGGATTACAGGTGTGTACCACCATGCCCGGCTTTGCTGATCATTCCTTAGACAGATAGTTTTTACCGATATAGCTACTCTCTCCAAAACTTTTTTCTCCAAAGGGGCAGGGGGATCACCTCTACCACCCCCACCCCTATCCCCAGCAAAAATTCTGAATCCCTCTCAGTCCTAAGCTTTCTTTTCACCTTCCTCCTTCCCTTCTTTTATTCCATTAACAATTACACAAGCTAGAATGGCAAGGCAAGACTTCCTCAGGAGTGAGGGAAAGACCGGTCAAATAGCTCAGCAGGTTAAAGTGCCTGCAAGCAGGCGCAGGGGCCTGGGGTTTGATCCCCAGAGTCTGCCATATTGGTCCTGGCTCCAGGGTGTACCAAGACGACTATTGAGACTGGGCATGGCGGCACATGCCTGTAATTCCAGCTCTTGAGAGACTATAAACAAGCAGATCACTAGGAGTCCGATCTAGTAGTGAGACCCTGAACACCCTGTAGACCCTTGCCAAAAAAAAAAAAAAAAAGGGAGCTAGGGCAAAAGAGAAGACTAAGAATACTACGAATAGACTTACTGCGCCTCTAGTTCCTATGTACATAGAAAAAACAATGAGGAACTTTTATATATTAATAATTTTATACTCATAACATTTTAAAAAATCACAATTACATTTCCCTTTGTGGGTACTGAGGACTGAACCCAGTGCCTAAGCATGGAACTACACTCCCATCCCTTTTAAATTAAATTAAAAAAAATTTTAGCTTGGCGTGGTGGCGCACGCCTGTAATCCCAGCACTCGGGAGGCTGAGGCAGGAGGATTGGTGTGAGTTCGAGACCAGCCTGGCCTACAAAAGTGAGCTCAAGGCCAGCCTCAACTGCATAGCGAGACCCTGTCTCAAAAAAAAAAAAAAAAAAAAAAAAATTTGAGACAGGCTTTTTATAAGTTGCTCTCTGCCCAGGTTGTGTTCCAACTGCCCATCCCCCAGGTTCCACTTGTCAGGGTGCAAGGATCACAGGCATGCACTGCTACACTTAGATATGATAAGCGCACGCTCTTTAGTACATAACTACTTTTGTCTCCATGGCTGTTCATGCACTTACTGTGCACATGCCTTAGCTTTTGCCTGAAATATCGCTTCTTTCATCAAATTGTCCTGGCCATCTGGTGGCCCTGTCCTTTTCACACTTCACTCCCCAAGGACCGTTCTTGTTATCAGGCAGCCTCTCTCATCACTCTTTATGCACAGTGTTATTAAGCTGTGCCTTCCATTTGTTGATTCACATCTGTTAACCCTGCTGCTCCTGGACTGGTTGAGGCCAGGAGCTCAATTTGCATGCCACCGCATAACAGGCATTTCATATATCCTTAGCAAGTGGATGAGTCAATCAGTGAGTGGAATGAAAGCAAATTCCTTTTTGTATTTCAGTTGAAAATGTCAGCGCTACATCCTTTTGGAGATTTTCAACTTTAGTTTGAAAATACTGAACTAGAGTTTGTCCAACTTCTCCAAAGCAGCAGAACTCATGGGGCATGGCCATTTACTCATAGTCTGTGTTAGGACTTCACTCTTGTCATTATGGTTCCTACCAGTCTGCAGGCTCAGGCCGGACATGTGGGCGAGCCGGTGGGCAAGCCCAGTTTGAGAGCCAGTGGGACCCCTGCCCTGGGAGGGCCCATGCTTCTTCTCAAGCCTGAAGCAGAGAACAAAACTGAAATCAAAGCCAAAACCAAAACCAAGCAAACAGAAAATCAGAGTCCGAAGTGGAGTCAGGCTGAAAAAATAATTCTACCATACAATTAAGTCTCACTCAGTGTTTCAGTGGTTAGGCTACAACAGAGTGCCTGAGGTCCTCTCACACTAGGAAGAGTGATCTGTTTACCCAGTACAGCGATTCAAATGATGATGTCATCCAGAAATGCCCTCGAGGACCCACTCAGAATAACGGTGGAGTGACAGTCTGGAGGCCCTCTTGCCCAGTCAGGTGAGCATGTAAAATCAAACATCATAAGTGTTAGGTCCAAATCCACGCAATCCAACACACCAGGCCTTCTGACGTGAGTAGAAGATTTATTGGGGGCATCAAGCAGGCTGGCTGTCTAGCTAGTGGACCAAGTCAGCAGTGAACAAAGGGAGGCAGGAGACTTCACAGTATCTTTCAAGGAGGATAATCACAGGAGGGAACAGCCAGGTAACAGGCAGGTCACAGGTTTCTGGGGGCAGTGGGGATGGGGCTGGAACAGCTGAGAGAGCTAATCTTGGCAGGACTACCTGCTCTGCGGGGGACCTTCGATGTTAACAAAGGAGAGTTTCATGGTTGCCTGCCCAGGTCAAAGTCAGGTGGACCCATTCTGCAGTTTGGGGTTCGGTTCTGCGTGGGGCCAAGAGGGAGAGCGTTTGGGGTCAGGGTGCCTGGGAAAGCAAGAGAGAGTGCGTTTGGGGAAAGGTGCCTGAGAAGCTTTGAATCCTGCCCTATCACTAAAGCCTTTAGGGAAGGACCTGGTAGCACTTCACAGTGGTGAAAGTCAAACTATAATTTTAGGGGCAGAGGTGTAAATCAGCAGCTGAGCACATTCTTAGCAGGTAGGAAGCTCTGGGTCCAGTCGCTAACTAGCATCTTCCCTTCCTCAAAACTAAACAAACAAAATATAGAAATCATAATGTTTCTAAGGCCAAGAGAGATTGGCTGGGAAAGCAAAAGACTGGTTTATTTAGAATTTTTATCTAAATTAAAGGAAACAAGGAAGTCAGTGTTCTCATCCTGAGGGAAAGAAATGAGGTTTACGATGTTGAAGTCCTTCCAGTTCTCAAGCTTCTTTTGTGCCCTCATTATGGGGTTCCGAGATGAGGGAAATGAGAAACATTTAGAGAAATGGATTATGCAAGAAAACTTCGAATGACATCTTTGTGCTTACTAGTTGTACTGAAACTACCTATGTGTAAGATTTTTAACTGTATGCATGTTCTTCCAGGGATATTATTGACATTCTGTAAGATGAGCTTTTTTGTGTTGGGGTGGAACATTTATAACTTGATGTTTTGGAGAAATTTCTTTTCTTCAATCAGAACTATCAGTAAAGACAGAAGAGTAACTTGTCTAAGAACTATGAGGAATCCATAGAGTATGGCACTGTGGAAGCCAGAAGTAAATCAAAATGGAAAGGAAGGGGAAGAAGGCTTCTTTTCCATGGAAATGTAAGAATGACGAATGCGAGGAGAAAGCCGAGGAGGATATTCAGAACAGTCTAAATCAAGGCTGGAAGTCGTGGGACACTCAGAACGAATTTGGCCTCTGATGTTGGTAGTTATGATACATTGTAGATTCAGTAATCTGGACATTGGGGGCTGGGGAGATAGCTCTGTGGTATAAGTGCCTGCCTGGCAAGTGCAAGGTTGTGAGTTTGAACCCTGGCCCTGCCCCCCCCCCAACGGATTTCTCTCCAGTAATCTGGGTATTTTTGTTTTTGTTTTTTCAAGTAGTGGGCAGGTTGAGGACTTGAGCATCCAAGTTAGAGAACAGAGGTGAGTGGGGCATGTCTGATGACTTGGGATTGAAGTCTTGCATGGCAGGACTGGATTTAAGGACTGGTGTTTGTCAGAAAGATAGAATTGGAATAGCCAAACATGGAAGGCTATTTTAGAAAGGAGACAAAGTCAGAACATGAGAAAAGGATTTAGGGCAGGATTTCCAAGCCATGTTATTTGGAGTTTTGGGTCACTGGGTCAGAGCAAAGGCTAGATGTCCCTGAAGATTTGCTGTGAGTGAAAAATTCCTCCAGGACAGCTTTTGTTTGTTCCCTGACCCACCCTCCCTTTTTCTGAGCTGCCTTAGGACCTGGAAGGCTGACCTAGAAGACCACTTCAGTAGAATGTTTCTACTGTAGTTTGGCCACCAAGAACACTAGCGCAAGACTGGAGGGAAGGCATCATTCCTGACTCCTACTCCCTGGTCTTGGCTTTGCCCCTTCATGGCCTTGAGATACCACAAGTTTCCAGCTTTCCTAGCCCTTGCAATTTCTGCCTACCTCACAATGCCTTTGAAATTGTAACCATCAATTATTCAGTAGTTACTGTACTTCCTCAAATTACCCATGTTGAATATTCTGTCTGACGCAAATTCATGTAAGATTTCATTATATACAAAACAAAAGTCACCACTAAGAAAATTATCAAAATCTAGAAACTAAGACAGAGTTCACTAGATTTGATGTAAAGAGCTAGATGGGGCATGTTTTGGTTCTGTGAGCCACACACCACTGCTGCTCCCACGCTGATTCCCACTGGTGATGAAGCAGTCATAGGTGGTAAGTGAAGGTGTGCACAGTGCTCAGGTGCAACTTTATTTCTAGCAATCGGCTGATGGACCGCAGTGCCCTGATCTCAGATCGGGATCTGGGGAGGGGTTTCCCTAGCATCTATGAGAATGGCTCTTAACGTGGAATGACTTTGCCCTCAAGAGACATTTGGTGATGTCTGAAGATACTTTAGGGTTGCACGGCTGGATGAGGGGTGTTCCTGGCACCTGTGCCTAGAACCCACTGATGTCATTCAATGTGTCTCATGGGGCATCGGACAGTGTGTATTGACTGTGGGTTATATGCCAGAAATCTTAAGAACAGCCAGGGTACAAAAAAGGCTGATCTTGAAGCTGTTATGCAGATTGTCAGGATTTTTATTCTTTTTCTGTTTTTTCCTTTATCACTGTGGCTTTGTGAAAGAAACTGCAAAATTAATTTTACAACTCTTAGAGGACCGTTCGGAGCTGAGTATATTTTTAGTTCTAATTCTAAAATTGTTTTTAAATAGTGATTATAGAAGAATGAGATGGTTTGCGTTTCTTGGGAAATGAAATATTTTCCTCTGTAATTGTTTTCAGTCCTTAAGTCATTGCTCCACTTAAGTCAATTTAAATTGCTCTTTTTCCTTCCTAAATATCTTTAGGGTGGGTAGTGAACACATTCATGCCTATTTTTTATTCTCTTTTTTATTTTTTAGTGATAATACAAAATAGAAAAAATAATAAAAATATATTAGAAACAATACAGAATTTCACTAAACAAATGGTAACAGTTCAACAACAGTTGTATTGCATAGTGTTGTGTTCAAATTAGTTGTCTATATACATGCCTATTTTAGCAAAGTCGTTTGCCTAGACTGCTAAAGCTGTTTCTTCTTAATTTTCCCCTGCTTGTTTGTTAAAATAATGGTCTACCTGGGGGAAGAATAGGAGGAGTGGGGCATGAGGCATGTGTGGGCAGCGGCTGCTATGGGATGGAGATGACAAAACGTGAAAGAAAGAATACTGAAAGGAGGGTGTGGTGGCAATGGGAGGGCAGGGGGTGAAAATGGGACCTGTGGTAGCCTTGGGAATTAGGAGAGGCTGGGGACATTTTACTGATGGAGAGGAGAAAGAATGACATCTGGGACATGAGTTGTTAAAGAGGTGGACTGTAGGGGGTGGGGAGATAGCTCAGTAGAATAAGCATTTGCTTGGCGAACACAAAGACTTGAGTTCAATCTCCAGTCCTACACACAAAATAATAATAATAATAATTAATAAATAAATAAAATAAAGGGGTGGGTTGGCGAATGTACCCCTAAGCCAGCCCTGATAGTTGTTTTTCTGATGCTCATTTCAGGAAAAAGGAGAGAAAGGGTTGGTTACTTTGAGATGAGCTATGATGCTGTGAGTTTATGTATTATCTTAAATCTACTGAACCAGAGCAGAACTGCGGCATGAGTATTCCCTGAGTTGACCCAATACTTCCTTTGACTAATGTCTTTTTTTTTAATGACGGGGGACTGTAAAACACTTGCATTGTTAATGAGAGGACAATTTGAGGAGCAGGAACACAGGAAGTCTGTGTCTGATGATGTCATCCTTGTGATCATTTGAGCAGCCTGGCCTTGAAGAGATGTTTAACTTTTGGAAATCACTTTTTTTATTGCAACAAAAGCTATTAAGCTTAAAGGTCCGTGGAGATGGAATAAACAGTCGTAAAGGCCTTTTCTGATATTATGCACAGTGTGCTAAACGGATCTAATTGCTGTCAGTGAAATATGGCGCTGTTAAAACAATGAACATATACTGGCAAAAATAAAATCATCAAGTCATTAATTATGGATAAAAATCTTGAGAAGAACAGTAAACGGAATGCAGTTTCTGTGAAATCTGTGGTTCATTTCACAGAAGGGAGTATTTTGGCCTTAGAATTCTGCAGTGGGAAATAACTATACTCAGAAAACTTTTAAAAATCATTTTTGAAGTTCAGTTTTGGTAGTGGGAAATTTTTACAATTGTCAACCTTCACATTAATCGTTTTTGAAAGATCATTCTAGAATAATTCTAGTCTGGATTTCCAATGAAATTACAATTAAATTGTTTATAACTTTGATCTAAATATTAAATAAAAATTACAGCAGATTAAGCCAGTGTATTAAGTACACAGTCTAATTTTTTTAAAATTTTATTTATTTATTTATTTTTCTTGTTTCAGAACTTTTTGTTTGTTTGCTTATTTATTTCTATGGCTGGCTCAGCCTGCCCTAAGGGCAGGGCTGGCACAGCATGTGGTGCCGGGGATCAAACCATGGTCCTTGCAGCCGCCCAAGCTTTCCTAAGCAGGTGCTTTATACCACTGAGCCATCCTGCAGGGCCCCTGTGTTTTGTTTTTTTTTTTTAATAGTCAACAACATTAATTTTATTTGAATTTATTTTATAATTAATTTATTCCCGTGCCATAAGTTTTTGTTTCTTCAGTTTCTTCTGGGATATCTTTTTCTTCTGTGCAACCTCCTCCTCTGGCTTAGGAACAATTTGTTCCTTTTCAGTAAGGATCGTCTCAATATGGCAGGGGGAGCTCATGTATGGGTTAATCCGACCATGAGCTCTGTAAGTACGGCAGCGCATCTTGGGTGCTTTGTTCACCTGGATATGTTCAATAACCAGAGAATCTACATCTAAACCCTTAAGTTCAGCATTACTCTCTGCATTTTTAAGCATGTGCAGCAAAAATTCAGCACTCTTTTTGGGCCACCGACCTTGTGTCCAGCCCCACTGTTTGGCCTGGGCACACCTACCAACTCCACCATTGTAACGTCGGAATGGCACACACTGCTTCTTTAATGTGATGTCCTTCAGATACTTGGTGGCCTTTCGGATATGCATACCCTTGATGGCCTGGGCAGTTTCACGTGTATTCTTAAAATGAACGCAAAGATTTGAGCCTCTTGATTTGCATGATTTTGTGGGGTTTTCTGGGTCGAGAGAGTAGTGAACCATTTTCACAGGACACCACAGGCCGCTTACAGGAAGAGCTTTTTTTTTTTTTTTTTTTTTTTTATTGAGATATAGTCTTGTTACATAGTTCAGGCTGGCCTCAATCTTGTATCAGTGATCCTGCCTCAACCTCCTGAGTGCTAGGATTACAAAAGTCAGCCACCATGCCCAGCAACACAGTCCAATCCTAAGTCTAACTAATATTTACTAATTCATATGGATCAAGCAGTATGTTAAATAATTCACATAGACTACTCTTCTATTGGTTCTTATAAACTAGAAGTATGCGTTAGTATTGTCACCCCCACTTTATATATAAAGAAAATTGAGTCATAAAGAGCTTTTGTGATTGGCTGAGCTGCTAAGTGATGCTTTTAGAATTTGGACCAGTTTAATTTCAGAGTCTACTTTCAGTCACTCTTCCATACTGTTTTACTTTTGTTTTTCATGGTATAGGTACCTGATTAGAACAAAATTTTTAAGGCATTATGGTAAGTTGGATCATAAGAGTTTAGGCTGTAATGGTTGTCGACGATCTGAACTAGCTGTATGACATCACTTGCATCTGTAAAATGAGAGGTTGTACTGACTGATTTCCAAAAAGCTTTCCATACTCCAATATGGCAATTTCAAGATAATGTAAAGAGCTTCTGATTGCCTGTGTGGTCATCCTCTCACCATATCTTTCAATAAATGGCCATCTTTTTTTTTTTTTTTTTTTTTAAGAATTTTTAAAAATTTTATTACTTTTTTTTCTTGTTTCAGAACTTTTGTTTGTTTATTTATTTATTTATTTATTTATTTATTTTTATGCCCGGCTCAGCCTGCCCTGAGGGCAGGGCTGGTGCAGCATGTGGTGCCAGGGATCGAACCGCGGTCCCTGCAGCTGCCCAAGCTTTCCTAAGCACGCGCTTTAGACCACTGAGCCATCCTGCTGGGCCCCAATGGCCATCTTTTTTGGGCGTTAATCCAAAATAGGTACTTTTCATATTTGCAGAATACTTTCCCAGCCCTGCTCTTTGTTTTTGGCCTATCATGTGATGCTTTGTGACAGAAGTGGTAAGTCCAGAGCCCAAGGGGGAGAATATTGGTTGAGTCCTTCCTCTGTGTCTTGAGTGTACAATAGGTTTACAGAACTTTTGCACTGGAAAGCATCCATGTAATGATCTAACTCTGCCTCCTGACATTTCCCTGGAGGAATCTTAAACCCAGCCAGGTTCAACAACCTGAACAGCAGAGCTGAGTATGATGGTCTGGATTCAGATCTCATGGCTCTGCTGCTGAATCACAATAGGCTCTGCTATCACGGCTTCAACTCATAGAAAAATATCTGACTGCTCCAGTCTGGGTGGTGTAGGGGAATAGAGAAACTTCACTGAGAACCTTAACTTTACTGCTTTCTATGCATTAAACTTGAAAGAAAGCTAAATTGGATATCTGGACGTGAGTACATATCAGATGGAACATAGTAGCTTAAGCAATCCTATAGAGTTGAGCTTGTGCTAGTATGGAGCAGTATACATTTAATTGCTGAAGTCCAACAAGAACAGAGCTAAGAACACCCTAATTTTTAGTTGGAACATTCGCCTAAACAAAAGGTACCTACAGTGGAGTGTTCACAGTAGTTGCATTGAGGGAAGAGGTGGGAGAATCAGTCATTACAATAGGAGGAAGGGTAAGACTAGCTCCAAAGGTACCCCTTCTCCTCTCCCTGCTGCTGCCCTTGGACCCCACCCCTGTAATCAGTACTGTGTTCATAGCAAAGGAACTGACTTCTGAAAACATTTCATCCACTGTCTCAGGACTGTCAACTTGAGTGTTATCATTATAACTCTATTTGAATTAACTTTGTGAAATTATTCAGTCATGGAGTAACTACCACTGTAGGATACTTATATCTCTAATGGCTAGAATTTTATTGAGAATTTTTTGCGTCAATGTTCATGAGAGAGATTGGCCTGTAGTTTTCTTTTTTAGTTACATCTCTTTCTGGTTTTGGTATCAGTGTGATACTTGCCTCTAGGAATGATTTTGGAAGGATTGCTTCTTTTTCAATCTCATTGAAGAGTTTGAGGAGTATTGGGGTTATGTCTTCTCTAAATTTCTTGTAG
>PVJA010022291.1:0-34503 GCA_004027025.1 Myocastor coypus
GCCTTGCTCTCTGAGCGGTTTGCCTTGGAGGGCTTGCCTGTGCGCTGCAGTAGATTTCCTCTGTAGAATGGCCTTCAGCTGTGTTGACAATACAGAGAAAATAGAGTTGTGTCAAGGCCCCTTTCTTCATACTTGACTCTAAATAACTTTTAACTATTTCCCAAAGATAAATCTGTCCTCAAAGGATAAAACTCTTATCAACAGAATGCAAAAGAATGTGCAAATTATTCATTCAATAAATATGACCAAGCTGCCAAGCATCTTGCTAGACACCAGGGAGATGAGATGAAAAGACGATTTTAGTCCCTGCTTTTGAGCGGCTAATAATCTTGGGGGAAAACAGACATTCGCAGCTCACTACACTGAAAAAGCAGGGGCGTGTGGGTATAGTGGGAGCCCCAGGCAAGGGCTACCTTGGGAAATGCTGTACACAAAGACACTGTCCCTGGAATGTATTGCATTGTTGTGACAGACCTAAGGAATGTGTGAGCAGAGAAAATTCTGCCTTCATTTCTGGATAATCGCTTTCGTCTCTGTATACATGCATTTGGCCTGATTCATTTGCAAGAGTACAGAAAGACTCTGCTATATGATGGCCTGCCCTTTGGCCTTTTAGACTGTTCAGAGAAAATAACCAGGACATCGTGTGATTCTTGGTTGGTTGTGTATTTCTCACATTGAAGTCACCTGCTGCCATAGTGCATGCAACAACTGTGGATAAAATGATTAAAGAAAAGGATTGCTCAAAAGATTCCTTAAACTAGAACAGCAGAACATAAACAGCAAGTCGTAGACAGAGATCTGGGGAGAGTGGGTCTACAAGTCAATTAAACAGTGGCCTTCCTGGAGTGATCAGTGTGTGGGCACCAGGTACTGAGTTGTGCTCTTACGGGGTGGTCGGCACTTGGGAAGTCATCCTGTAGAACCACTGTAGGGCTTCTGACCAGGTGGCTTGGTCCTAAGCAGTGAGCTCAAAGGTTTGGAGCAGGGTTCCTTCTCGGAGGTCATGATTACTCCTGTAATACCCTGCATAATAGGAAAACGTCTTCCCTTGACCCTGAAGAGCATATGCAGTATGTCACTTGAGAAAAGACTGAAGATATTAAGGGGGGAAAATATACTGAAGGGCTAGGATTCTCCTGTGGTAATAGCACTCTTGGCTGGCCTGAATCAATTAACACCTTGCCGTGTTTTCCCTTCCTGTGGACATCTTCAAGTTTCATGCACCTTTATCACATTTCCACAATAGAGGATGCACTGAGATATTATCCAAGAGCCAAAAGCCCCAAACAGAGCGAGTGCTGCTGAAGTAAGTTATGTAGAGTATTGAGAAGCACATGTTCTCTACAGCACTGCTGCTGAGTAATTATGCAGAGGGCAGCTGGTGGAAATACACAGGAGCTTTTGCAGTTAACATCTCGGCTTCCATGCCAGGGGAGATAAAATTATCTTCTCCCACTTGGGAAATTCTGAGATTCCCTTTCACCAAAGCTTTTAACTACTGTGAAAGATGGAGACAAGAACAGGGTTTTTTTGTTTTGTTTGGAAAACTATTTTCAAAGGGAAAATCTGTCAGGTCTCAGCATGAGCACCATGGAATAACTCAGATGGCTGAGGTTGGGTGGCACCTGGGCGCCTCACATGCTTTTGGTGCCAAGGGGTAGGCAAGCCACATCTGTAGAAAGAGTATCCACGTTTGGTCTCTCCATGTGACCTAGGGCAGCCTCAGAGAAGCTGTGGTGGTCAGACCAGGACATGACAGTGGGTGCCTTCAGTGTTTCCTTGGGTAATTCACATGGATCGTTGCTGATAAGCTCTACTGGAACCACTACAGCACCTTCTCCTGAGTGTTCCTCCAGCCTGTGGCCCCGGGTTCTCAACAGGTGTTTTTCATAAGTCTTTTCTTTTTCCCCAACCCACCAGTTCCAGGTGTAGGTCCTAGGACCTGCACCTGTGTCCCAGTGCCTCTTTAGTCTATGGGGCAGGCAGGAAAGGCAAGGGTGGTGGTGGCAGTGGTGTATGTGGAAAATGTGAGTGGAGAGCACTGCGGCAGACTAGCCAGGGCCAGCGGTTGGTTCCAGCTGGACGAAGGAGGTTGGGTTCTGTATTTCCAGGCTTTTCCTTGTTAGTGGGAAACTAGATTCTTTTTGTGTTACTAGGGATTGAGCCCAGGATCTTGCTAAAACTAAGCATCCCAGGCTGGCTGCAGTCTAATCCTCCTGCCTCCCAAGTAACTGGGATTCCAGGAGTGTGCCATCAGGCCCAGCACAAGGATTGCGGTGTCTGCAGATCTCTGCGCTGGTGTATGGAATGCCCCTTCGCCTGTAGTTGTTGCTAATTTTAACATTTCCAGGGAACATCTCTTGAGAATGTTCTCAAGGGAAGGCACCCTTTCTTCACCTGCACTTGAATGACTACATCTGAAGCATTGAAGTGCATTAATTAGGTGCGTGATGTCTCTAAACTCAATTGACTAAGGAGTCGACTTGTAATGATTAGCTGCATAAAACGGAAGAAGAGCTTTAATTTTGAAGCAGAGGCTGGCTTACATTTTACATTCTCAACACTTCTAAATATGTGTTACAATTCACACTTGCATTAAGAGTGACGACTTCTAAAAGAGGGTGAGGATAATAAATTTTTATTTACATCCCTTAGCTTGGCGTTTGAGACCTTCCTATTACCAATTATCACTGTAAGGGCAAAATAAGAACTATGGAAAAAAATAGACATTATGAATAGTAGCCAGGGCAAGGTGATTTCTTTTTGTTATTGTCTTGGGGTTGTTTTGTTTTGTTTTGTTTTGTTTTGTTTTGTTTTGTTTTGTTTTTGAGACAGGGTCTCACTATACAGTTCAGGCTGGCCTTGAGTTCACTTTTTGTAACCCAGGCTGGTCTCAAACTTGCACCAGTTCTCCTGCCTCAGCCTCCCAAGTACGCCACCACGGCCTGGCTTCAGGACAAGGAGATTTTAAAAACATCTTTTGAGATTTACTTTTTTTCTGTCCTCCTTAAATGAATTAGTAAATTTATAAGCACTCCCCCCCCCCCAAGAAGAAATGTCCTAGTGATACCAAACAAGATGCAACACACTGAATAGCCTTCATTTTCATTTTGGAAACTTGAGTCTTTGTGAAAATGGTACTGGCAGTGTCCACCCATCCCGTTTCGTTCATTCTTAGCACTGGATAAAGCCAAGAGTGAGAATTGCATACAGTCCTCATTTTAACTACAGTAATTGGTTGTAAAGGCACTATCCTTAGCAACATGTCTGATGCACTGTGGGGTTAAAAGTAGTTCATTTTCTCTGTGAAAATAAAATTCGTGATTTTTCTATATTATGTACTGTACTAACTGCAAAATGCATTGTAAGATCTAAAACTAGGGAGCTGCGATTGTTACTTCTCTTGCACCGTAATTTGGATGAATGAAAGCAGGAAATGTTTCCCAAAAACCTGCTGGGAAGCATGTCAGATGCAACAACACGGCCAGCCAGCTGGGAGCTGCAGAAAAGCCGTCCTCTGCTGTTCACATGCTGGGTTACGAAGCTCTTCTCGCTGAGCCCTGGAGCTCAGGTCCAGAGGGGATGCAGTGGTCACCAGGACTTTCTGTAGATCTCTGTGTTCCCTGACCTCAGAGCAGAGACCCCTCTCTGCAGCTTCCAGACTCACCTCCAATGCTTGCTCATTTCTCAGCAGTCAGCACTGCCAGCGCCTGCCCTTAGCTGCAGGACAGCTTCTTGCTGAAGCAGGCCTCTGCCTGACCTGCCTTAAGCTTGTCACAGCCATATTTTGAAAGCTTTAAAAACCTATATTTTGCATCACTTTACAGTATGCCTTCTTACCAGACAGATTTGTTTCTTGCATATGTATTTAAACATGAGCCTTACATCAGGAGAACTGACCATAAAAGTGAGTAGCACAAGATACACATTTAGTAAGCAGGAAATTTCTAAATGGAAGGAAGTTAAATATATGAAATGATATGTTTTTATCAGTCTTGTGCTATTGACCATTGCATTGTCTTCCATAGCGTAATTTAGTGGCTTCAAATGCATTAATGTAGGGCATCAAGTACTATAAAGACCAAGATTGTGACTTGCATACCATGTTTAACTCTTGAAAGTGTGGCATCTCTAATATAGCTATTTGTCCTTAGACGACAGCTGATTCAGCCCATGTGGCTTGTTAGCCCTATACATCTTGGTAATATTCCTGAATGTGTTGTACACAGATCAGAACCTAGGGCTCGCTCAAGGGTACCCTGAGAAGAAGTTGAAGACTCTAGTTCTTTGGGCAGTGTCCAGAGGATGGATCATAGATAGTATGTGCAACAGTATTGAGATATCTAATTGACGTGTCACTGTTAACAGATGTATAGTGGCACAAGGCACAGGAAATTTCATTACATCGCTGGCAAATTCTCATTGAAAGAAAGGACAGATGGTTGAAAACAGCCATAAAATATTCTATTACATGTCTGCAGAAATCATTAGACAGCAGTTAAAGAGATGTTATTAATGGATCAGATTCACTGGGGGAGCCTTATTTCTATAATGTCCATTAGAGCAATGATACGTCTGGTATTTTTTTAATGTAATCAGGGCCAAAGACAAACATGTCTTTCTACGTAATTAGAAAATGGATTTATTGACAATGAAGAAGCTACTATCCAGCTGGATTTGAGATCATTTCTAGAACTTACTATTTTTATCATGTGCCACCAAAGAGTAAAACGTAACTGGTGCTAGAGCACTGAAAAGATGCTGACTGCCTTATAATATCAGTAGATTTGGGGGATGTGGAAAAGGGGTGCAGTTATGAAACTCATCCAAGGTTCAGTTTTACACAGCTATCAATAAGTAACCAGTTATAAACTATGCAGGAGTAAATTTAATCTCCCAAGTGCTTTAAGTCGGCTCTGTAAAAGGAATGCAGATACCAGGATTTTAGCCGTGAGCCTTAGAATGGTTCCCTGTGCACATTATTGACTGCCTAGCTTCACAGCAGTGGATTTTACAAAAGATAAAGAGCTTGTTCACACAACCTCCTAACAAGAGGTGGGAGCTCATGCCTCAGCCTACCAGCTCAGTCTCAGCAAGAAGGACTTGCCCTGGAATGTCTCACAGTGTGAAACAGGCTAGGGGCTGGACAGTTTAATGACTCCAGCAGGGAAGAAGAAGGGAAGTGTGTTCATGGGACTCTGCTCATCTTTCTTGGACAGTCCAGGGCTTCCCTGTCCCTCAAAGGTATTGCAAATGCACCTACACAAAAAAAAAAAAAAAATCCTCTTTGGTGTGCTCCTTCTTTTTCTGTGCTTTCTAGGAGTAGTTGCTGTTGAGAGAACAGTGCTCCGCACATCAGCAGGCCACGTGCTTTCCTAGCGTTTTGGAGCTCATGGGTGTGCAGCCCATTTCCACGGTGACCTTTCCAATCAGCTGCCAACCCACGGCTTCCAGGCAGCCCTATCAGCTGAGTCTCCAGGGAGCCTTCAGGGTCTGAGTAGGGTTCACGCACCGCAGCTAGGGTACTGATGGGATGCGGACACCGCATTTTTGTATCCCAACATGCATCCCCTAGAGGATGTGACCAGAGTAATATGCAGAGGCAGCAGACCTGTCCTTGTCCCTACATGGCCAGTGTAGGGGTCACTGTTAGGTGTATGGTCTGTGCTGGGGGGGGTGATTTATGGGGGTCTGCACTAGAAACCGATGAACTCTGAGTAGGTTTCTCCCCATTCATAATTCTTCTTTTATCCTTTCCACCTAAAATTAGTAAGAAGAAAATTTTTAAACACTTTATAAATCTGCTGTGTTTGGTCTGAGCGCCCACACTGCACGTTGTGCTCCCCAGGTGTCTACCACCGCAAGGTGCTCTGCCCTCACTCTGGACTCAGGAAATGTTGTATGGTCTGTTAGCAGGCATCAGCAAAACAGTACTGATTCACAGCAAGATTGTGGGAGGCTGAGACGTGCTTTATTTATGATTATAAAGGAAGCAGTTGGCTGTCCTTAGCCTTCACTGCTTCTCGCTCCCCCAGCACCTGTCATCCATGTTTTGCTTGACACTGGGGTGTCTTGCTCAGGCAGCAGGGATAAAGTATGACCTGGAGTGGACTTAGAATACAAGATGCGGCGCTGCTATATTGATTCACGCTCAGAAGCGTAGGAGTTGAAGGCATGGAGGACGCTCCTGAAACTGGCTGAGGAGTTTGCCTGACGGGGAAAGAGAGCTGGGGTGGGAGCTAGAGAGGTTTGTAATATTGATGGATAACAAGGGATTTCTTGGTATTGGGAAGGCTGGTTTAAGGGGATGTTGCCAGTTTTATTACATAGATAATCTATAACTTTTATATTTGAGGGCAAGAAAAAATGGTTCCTGATCTTTCATGCAGTATTTCCATCTCCTTCCCTCCAGTGTGCTACTTCTGCACATAGACACACACGAATGTGTATTTTGCATTAGGTGGCACTGTACTGATTTTTCATAAGCTATCTTTCTGTGTTCCTAGTTTACAGTCAGCATCTTCCAAGTCAGTAAAAATGATGCCTGCATCATTGTTTTAAAGTGGACTCAAAGGCTTCGTTCCACTAAGCCAGCAGACCTGCTCTGATGTGGCCAACTCCATACAGTTGGACCTGGACTGAAGTCACTTGCAGCTTTTCTTACCACAAGCAGCACCATGATGAACACCTTTGTCCCTTGCTTGGCTATTTATTTAGGATAGATTTTCTACAAACAGAACTGATGATGCAGAATTTATACCTAGCTATGCATACCCAGTTTGAAGGGGGAAAAAAGATATTTTATTTTAGCATTCTATGTCTTTGTGTCTATGGCATAAAATCAGATGAAATCCTGTATTCACATAGCCATCTTTATAAGGAAAAAAGTCACAAAACACTTAATACCTAATTTTATTTTGGTCAGGAGCTTTGAGATTGTGTGTAAGCATCGATGACTAATCTGTGATCCATGGGCTCCAGTGAAGTCTTCAGCTACATGGTCTTACTAACTAGTAGTTTTTTGTTTGGGTTATGATTACCTTCATACCAGTTAAAAATGAAATTATTCATTATAAAAATAATGAGAACAAAATCATTCTGTGAAGAGGTGAAGGACTTTAGTACTCTAAGCTTAAAGTCCAGAGCGAGGACCAGGGAGTATAGTTGGATGACGCACAGTGGTAGCTTAGCACCTGTCAGGGCCTGATTCCCCTCCTACTCGGTGTGTATGTACGTGTTGTCCCATAAGGAAGTATTGAACTCAAGGAAGAGAGAGCCAAAGCACATTGTTTCTTTTTCCCCTCCTCTAAATTCTCACCTTGAAGCCCTCGTTCCCTGCCGTGCCACTCGGTGTTGACCCTGGCACCCACGTCTGCCCACCCCTGCTTGCTCGCTCAACATCCGACTCTGCCATCCCCTTGCGTGCTTCCTCCTGAACCATCTGAAAGTACGTTGCATACAAATGACACTTTCATGAATTCTTCTTCAACACATGTCTCCTAAAACCAAGCATATTTACATCATTGCATGCCAATATCAGACAAGAACAGCCGTGGCACAATACCACACGTTGCTGTGAAGTGCAGTCCGCTCTAGATTTCTGTGTACTGCCCATCAGAGTCCAGGAAAGAATCCACCCGGTGACTGTGTTTCCTTTGCCTCAGTCTGAACACAAATAAAAATCAGTAAAAGTAAAGTTGAAGTTTTAAAGAAAAGCAGGCAAGAATATGTGACGTGACTTTTTTACAACAGCTGGCAAGCATTCTCTGAGCTCTGCACTACTTGGATCATAATGTAATCGTGTTGGGTAACTTCTATGCTTTCTTAAAGGAAACTTCTAATGTGACTTTAAAAACTTCTTCCACAAATACTTTTCAACACTACCACAAATCTCCATGTAGTGATGGTTACTGTGATGTATTCCTTTTATTTTTTTAGTTCATTATCGAGGTTTAATGTAAACACAAAGTGTTTCTCAGATAACATTTTCACAGAACTTCCTGTTCTTTGAATCAGAATCTGTTTTCTCCCAGTGTTAAGATTTTTGTTATTTTTATTGGAAGTTGACTCATAATTATAGTATAATTGTATTATTTTTAAAATGCAGCACACTGCTTTTGCTGCACAATTTTCAGTTTTTTCCCTAATTCTTCTTTAATACTTTTATTCAGCAGATTATGAAACCATAAAGCTCAGCCACAGTAGCATATTTCCTAGAAAGAGTCTGAAAGGAAATCGGCTCTCATTTGTTCCAAGGTTATTGGGAAGTTAGGTTGTGTCATATTTAGAAATGAATCTCCCAGAGTGCTGTCATTGCGTTCACTGATTATCCTTCATGTAGATGCAAAACTAGAGAAAAACAAATGAGGACAAAGGATTCTACTCGAACTTTACCTGCAGACAGTACTGAAAGGACCTTTATAGATGTTTTTCCTTTCTCAGAATGCGACATTTCTTTGAGAGACAAACACAGACATACACATGTCCAGTTTATAGTTACTGATGGGTCACTGTACTGCAAAAACAATATGTGATAACTTGAGAAATCGAGGCAAACTTGATGCTCATAACCTCTCTCTAGTTTTCTATTTAAAGTAGAAAAAGAAAATTTTCTAATTAAATGCTTAAGAAGAAAAAGCATGCTCAAGTTAAGAATATAATAATCAGAAGCACTGCATTGAAATTTCCCAAGCAGATTTCCAATGTAGAAAACTCCTGGCGACCTTTTTTAGGAACAAGTAACCTTACAGAGCTCTCTTCAGATGACCAGTCATACAGATTCGAGAAAGGAGATACCAACAAGTGGGAATTATTCAAAATTAAACATGTTAAGTAAGAAAACAAATTGCATCCTCCTTTATACTGTTCTCACTAATATATACACACAAACTGCATGGTGTGGTGAGAGCACAGTTCTGTGTGTTTTTATATAATGGAGAATCGAAGAAATCCCTCACCACTGTACCCCAGGAATGACCGCTGACCACTGGCCTTCTGGCTCAGGCTGGCTTTCCTGCTTTGTTCTTTCTGTAAGTGCAATTTTGTAGCACATGCTCTTTACACATTATATAAATGGAAGCCGGCTCACACTCAGAAGCTAGCAACTCCTTCGTGCATATGCGTGGAGGTGCGGTCGGTTTTTCTCAGAGCTTTGTCCTTGCACAGTGTGCGTCAGCCTCGCTTCACTCGTCCTCTCCAGTCGTGACCGTCATTTGAGTCATTTTCAGTTCTTCATTGATCCCAGTGTGAAATATCATGTACTGGGCTTTTGAGAGAACTGCCGTGGCAGGAGTGGATTGCTGGCTCACAGGCTTTATTTATGTTCAGCTCCGGAGATTCTGCCAAGCAGTTTCCCAAACGCCAGTCTACATGCATGTCAGCAAAATGTAGTCATTTTCCCATATCCTTTCCAGTGCATGGTGTTTTCTGTAATGAGGACATGCACCTTTTCATGTGTTCGTAGGTGGAGGTTATATTCCCTCTTTATATATTGGCATACTCGATAATGTAAAGTCAGTAATGTTCCCCAAGGTCATGAAAGCCCTGTCAGATTATTAGCAAATCTTTTGCAGAATCTGAGATACTTACTCAAAAGTTCACATAAAAAAGCAGAGGGCCTTGTAGCCAAGCAGTTCTTAAAGACAGAGAAGCAAGGTGGAATAATCCAGTACCTGATGTCGAAACTGCTCTAAAGCTCTGGTGATGCGAAGCAGGGCACACTGCTCCGTGGAACAGAAGAGAGCCAGGAAGGAAACAGTTGCCTGCATGTCCCCTGAGAGCAGCAGGGGTACAGAGAGGCGTGATCTTCTCATGCATGACTTCAGCAGGTTGTAGGGTGATTTGGAGCAGGAGTCTCTTGTCCCCTTCCTCATACTGTATGTGGCACCATTTGTACATAAAATGGGAAAGATAAAATAATCAATCTTGGAGGAAAACAAGGAGGCTGTTGTTACTTTGGAACAGGCAAGGGTTTCTGAACAAAGCCCAAAAACACAAAAATTTTAAAGATCTGATACATTTAAAATTAAAATTTTGCTGTCAAAAGCACAGTTTTCAAGAGAAGTATAAAATTCAAGGAAACATAAAAATAGATCCATATTCACAGTATCCAAAGAACTATAATTTTTTAAAAGATTGAAAGCCAACTTTTAAAAATAGATAAATTTTTCCAAAATAAAAATGGATAAAAGATTCAAACATTCAAACAAAGAGGATATCTAAAGATGTGTAAGGGTTGCCTGCTTTTTCTTTACTTGTAGTAAGGAAGTATGCATGTAACTGAGATTTTTCAACTACTGAACTTCTAAGATAGTATTCTACGAGTCATGAGTATGATTCCATTAAAATACAATGTCCTTTAAATATTGCTGTTTTAGGCTCATGGTGTTTTGATGCCATAGACAAATAAACATAAAGAATCTAAAGGGTGCGCCAGCGGGACACACCAGATGGCTCCACAGATACTTATAACCCTAAAAAAATCGTAGTTGTTCCATTATTGTGAAATGTGAGCAAACAGATCTCCCCTGCCACCTGTGTGCCCCCCTGCTTCCCCCTCCTCCCCCACCCCCCAGCTGTAGATATCTCAGCTGTTCCAGACTCACCCTTGCAGGCCACCAGTGTCACCCTTTGGGGCATAATGAAGGGACGCAGAAGTGGCAGGGACAGATGAAATAAGGAAGCCTCTTCTGTGATCAGCTGGAAGTGCCAGGAGCATCTCAGCAACTCCTTGGGTCCAGGGAGCTCCAGTGTGTGGCAGACACCAGGACTGCCTGGCAGAGTGACCGGGTTCAGCTGCTTAATTTGTGTGTGGCATGGCTGGGAAGAAGGGGTCCTTGTTCTCTGCACAGTTCCTCTGCAGTGATTATAAATCCTGGGCGTGACTGGCAGGAAGTGATAAAAGTGTCTCTTCAGGAATATGCTCAGAGATGCAAAAGAGAGAAAGATTCGCCTCCCTCCCTGATTTGCCCTGTGAGCACCCCACTAAAGGTAGCAGTCAGCCACTGTGCTGCTCCCCCTGGGGAGCTCTGTAACCCAGAAGGGCCTAGAGTGCTCCCTTCCTTTGCCTTTCCTGCTCCTCCTGTGGCTGTAGCATTACTGTGGTGGCACAGCCCTATGAGCACAGCAACTCCTCTGAGGCAGGAGTGTAAGTGTAACGCCAGCCCGGGCAACTCAGTGACACTCTATCTCAACAAAACAAAGTGAAAGAGCTAGGGATGTAGCTTTGAAGTAGAGTATTTATTTGCCTAGCATGCACGAAGCACTGGGTTTAGTCCCTGCTGTGTTCACAGCAAAAAAGAAAGAGAAAGGAAAACTCCATGCCTGTGATCCAAATATGTCAGTCCCCTGAGAACATACGGCCATGACCCCCCTCCAGTGAGACCAGGTGGTCGGCATTGTCTCGGCCTTTACCTTTTCAGTGGTGTTTGAGTGCAGACTGATCATAGTGAGAGCACATCACTAACATATTTACATATTTCATACTGCTTTCTTCAGTAATAAAGCTGCTTTCTTCCATGATGAAAAAGTTATTTACTTTCTGTTTATTAATAAAAATAGCATTGCTACACTTGTAGATCGCATAAGTTACTCCAAATGCTGACCACTAAGGCAATTTCATATTCATCTAAGGATCTAATTAACGTGATGGCAGGTGATATAGCATCATTAGAAGAGCATTCAGTAGAAAAGCCTAGATAAAAGCAAATAAAGGAAAACTCCAAAAGTGAAGCCTCCTGATTTATCATGTATGTGTTTCTGTTCCTTTACCTATCATTTCTGTCAGCGGAAGAACATACAGGAAACGAGATTTTAATCTACAACCTCTAACCTGGCCTCTTGTTTAACGTAGATATTTGATTAGCACCTCTTTGTGGTGATTCGTGACTGCACTCACAATGGGGTGTTGGCACAGACTCCTCAGCCCTTACTACTCTTCTCTGTTCACCTCCCCCGACTCTTGAATCTTCCCTTGTTTCCTATAATGTATCTTCTTTTCCACTCTGTATTTTTTTTCTTCTTTTGTATTTAATGCAGGGTCTACTATACAGATCAGACTCGTAGTGATCCTCTTGTTTTCAGCCTCCCCAGCACTGGGATTACAGGCACGCGCCACCATGCCCAGTCACAGTCTCTGCCTCAGTGTGTCCCAGGGGCAGGCTGGCTTGGCATGCCGGGATTCAAACCCCCTCCCTGGTCTGCCTAAGCAGGCGCTTTAATCTGCTGAGCTCTCTGGCCAGCCCTTGCTCTATAGTCCTAACAATTTTTCACTCACTAGGTCAGAGACTGTCAGGGTGAATTAATATAGCATTAAGCATACTATGAGATAATTCAGTAATCTATCAGCTTCCTCAAGTTTTACACATTATATACAGTCAAAGGAAGGTCCTGATACTCTAATAAATTGGGACAAAATCGTTAGTACTATATTCTTCTATCTGGTAGGAAAAGCAAATGTGAAGTTGCAAGAGGTCAGGTAATCGTTTATTGATAACATAGCTGTTCCTGAAATTCTATCTTTCCATCCTAAACCGTCTACCCTCCCACATCACTATACAGATCACCATTCCCAGGCTTCCTCTCCCTGCAGATAGGAAATCTGTGGCTGCTCAAGTCCCAGGTGTGAAGTGGCCTAGTTCTGCACGGAACCTGCCTGTACACGTCCTCATGTGTACCTCATGACTCTGATTACACCTAACTGGATGCTGTGCCAACGCTATGCGACTTGTTATGCTGCACCCTTTAGGGAACCGCACAGTGGGAAAGTCCATATATGTTTGATGCAGACCTAGCTTTTTATAGAACATTGTCTGCTATGGTTGAACCAGGAGCCATGGAACTCACAGATGCAGAAGGCGAGCTGTCTGTCCTAGGGCCCCTGGATGTGGAGGCAGAGAAAGGAAGATCAGGGGCAGGGAAGTATGCAGTGGTCACTGGAGTCCCTGAAGTGAGCCCCAGGCAGGAGCCTTGCATAGCCCACCCCATTGCGGCAGCACTCTACCCTCTGTTCTCAGCCAACCTGCTGCAGCCTCAGACAGGCTATAACCAGGGGGGGTGGAGCACAGGTCTCCTAGGCTGTGAAGTTCCTTCAGCTTGTTACATGTCTAGGAGTTGAATATACAGTAGAAGAAAGCAAATGATACACAAACAGACACATCTGAAAAGAAGGACCAATTACTGCTTGTTATAAGTTGCAAAGCAGCAGTCACTAAGCTAAGACACTCCAGAGAAATGCAGTATCACTTTAGATGTGGTCTACAAAACAGCTTCTGTGTTTAAAAAAAAAAAAAAAAAAAAAACATTATGAACTGAAGTTTAAAAGAAAGAGAAAGGAGAGTTCAGGCAACTCCTAAAAGGAAGAAAGGAAATCACTCCAGGGAAACATGATAGCTTCACGTGAGAAAAGCATGGACAAGAGCAGTGAGGACCTGCAAAAGGAAAGCAGAGTGCAAGCCAGTGCACAAGTGGGAAGGGACTCCGGTGGTTGCTGTGCACCATGGCAGACGTTTATGTAAGCACTTTTTGAAGTCAAAAGAAGTCCTGCACCAAGAACTCTGGATTTAAGAGGTCCCGTAAAGCTTCCCAGCAGAACTGTGATTTGAAATCAGTGCAGAATGTATTAGCTGTAAGGAAAATCCCTGAACTGAGTGTGGGCTTGGGAAGACTAAAAGCCCAGGGTCTGCTCTTGGGAGGCTAGGGACAGACTGTTGCTGACAGGTAAAGATGCATTTCTTTTTTTTTTTTTTTTTTTTTTTTTTTTTGCGGGGCTGGGGGTTCAAACTCATGAACGAGCACTTGCCAGGCAGGCACTTGTGCCACAGAGCTATCTCCCCAGCCCAAGATGCATTTCAAATGGTACCCAGTGCTGTGCATGCCAAGATCACCAGTGGCCTCCTTGTTGGAAATGCAGTGAATAAATTATAATGAAATCATAACTCCAGTCCCTCCTGTATCTTACATATCTTTTTTGGCTTTGATGTTGTGTCATCCAGTGTCTCTTGAAAACCCTCCTGCCTGGCTTTCAAAACATTCATTCCTAGTCCCCTGTCCACTACCTCTGATCCACATGGGCTCCTTTGTTCAGGCCTCCCCTGGTCCTACCTTACCTCAGCCTGGCCCTTCCTCTCCCATTCACCTGCACCACTTTCTTCAGAAATTGCTCGCATAGTCCAGATACATGTCATTGGCCCTGACCCACATCCTGTCGGCCACACCCTGTGGAGCCCTTGTGTGACTTTCCCATGCCGTGGAATCTGCTCCAAGCTTCCTAGTGGGGCCCAGCAGAAGCCCACGTTCTGAGCCCACCTCACTGGGGAGGCACCAATGGCTTCTTGCCACCCACCTTGCAATAATAAGATCAGCATTTTGTTTACATGCTGTTGGGTATGTTGACTTGAAAAGCCTTCGCTTCCTCTGGACTTGACCCTCCCCTACTGTAGCAAAGGCCATGGTGATCACTGTGTAGACCTCCTCTTGAAGGCAGTGCCCAAAGACCTGCGTGCCCGAGGAGCAAGCCTGCCCACAGCCAGCTGAGCTCATTCTGTAGCACTTAAGGATGCAGTGCCTAGGCCTGGACCCTGACTCTGGGCTCAGGGTGGCCTTCAGTCTGTGAGGACTCAGCCAAGGACTTTTGTCCATATTTGCTAATGCATCTTGAGAGGAACAGGTTACTCTTACGGACCCATGTCTGGAAGCGTATGCATACATGACTCCATCTTTGTGCACACATACGCCGGCATTCATAAACATGCATGTATGTGTACCTTTGGGGGTAGGAATATTCTGTTGCATTGTCTGGCCTTGTGTTCCCAGTCTGGTTCTGTGCCAGCAGAGGAGTGGAGCGTGCTTTCATGCTTAGTAATAGTCGTTGCTGTCCCCTCTCAAAGCCGTGTCCTCCTTTCATCCACCCTCCTGCGTGGCAGCCACAGCACACATGGGGCCCAGTGATGGCCGTGGCCCGGGGCTTCTGGTACAGCCTTTGTCTACAGGCTTCATTTAAATCCAGCTCATGTTACCCCGCTGTGGCTCAGACACTGTTAAAATTGAGAGATACATTCAATTTTAAGCAAGAACAAACGAAATCTGTCTTCAGAAGAAAAGTAGGAATACCCTCCTGTGGCATTTCTTTAAATGGACTAATATGTTGATCTAGGAGAAATTGGGAGCCATCGCTCATGTTTTCATTATTAAACCAGGTGAAATGAAAACCGAATCTCGCCTCTAAACGCCACCTCTGGGAATTGTGCTGTGTTGCTTCTATTTTAAAGTAACCTGTAGGAATTCGTCTGTAGTTAAGGCATGCTGTGGAAAATATAAAAAGTAGTTAAAGTATACTGTGGAAAATATAAAGTTGCAGCTCTCTTTTCAGCTTCAGCAACCACTTAGTTGCTTCCTTCCTGCCAAGCTCATCCAAAGGCCGTTTAATAATGTTAACTGGCTGTGAATATCTAATTTTCTGAGAAGTGGCTGCCGTGGATCTACTTTCACAAATTAAAGAAACTACAATCTAAGCCTAGCAATTAAGAGCCAATTATCGGCATCTGTAGCAGCTACCTAAGCGCTTATTCATGTAAATGTGTTTTAGGTGAAGTTGTCACTAATAAGATAGAATTTAGGCATTAAATGGTCATTGTTGCCATACGAGGTCATTCTTGATCGTCCAAGGTCCTGTTTTGTGCTGAGAACTTTCACTCGGTGTCCATTATAAATGAGCAAAAGTCACTGTGATTTTAAAAAAAAAAAAAAATAGAACAGTGTTTTTTTTTTTCTAGTTTTCTGTTTTTGTCCTTCAGAAGGGTCACCACTCTGCCCACGGTGCTCATTACAGCTCCTGCATTTAGAAGGGGCGTTCCTGGAGGTAGGCTTCCCCAGCCAGGATTAAGAATGCTGGCGGAGGGGGTGTGTTTATTCTTTGGCTTTCAGAAAGAGCTAGGCAGAAGCAGGAGTTTAGGGGGAAGTCCTGTGACATCTGCCTTGGGTGTGGTGATACCCCTGTAGGTTTGGGTGCAGAGGTTTCTCAGGACCCCATGAAACTGGCCTGTGGTAGGATTTATTCTTTCACTAGGTCTTAAAATCTCCTTTTGCCTCACCTGCCATCATTTGCATATGTCTGGATTAGATTAGGGCTATGTTCTACACACCTAGAGCATAAGGCGGCTTAGCGTAGAGACTCAGCTAACCTGCCCAAACTGAAATCCCTGGAGACAGCAGGTCGTGCTGGCCCCTGCATGCCTTTCTGTCCATTGCTCCTCCATTTCGTTGTCATCCCTGGCTTATTTTTCCTGCAGCCAGCCCACCCACTGGCTCCCATTCTGTTTCAAATGATGGCTTCAGTGCAGTGACAGCTTATGGGCACCATAGGTGTGTGCTAGCATGCCCACACATGCACTCACACACACACACACACACACACACACACACACACACACACACAGCAGAGCACCCACACCTACCGAGGCAGAGACCTGGACTATTAGCAGATGCCTGTGGTCCCAGCACCCTTTGTAGTGTCAGGACGCCCCCTCCCTGAAGTTCAGGCCACATGTGGGAGTGGCCACCTTCTCTCCATCTGCAGAGAGGGGGAGAGCCTCCACCCAAGAAAGCTACCTCCCATCTGGAGCTCAGGCTGGGTGCTTGGGCCGCTGCCTTCCTCAGAGCTCACAGCAGAACTCTGCTGTCTCTTTACTTTTGCCCCCTGCTGTGGCAAAGGCTCTAGAAGATGGATGAACCCCCGCCCCCCGCGCGTGGAAACATCGACTATGGAATCACCATACATATACATCTACTTGGTAACCTCCGGAGAGCCGCACATGCGAGGACAGCAAGCGTGTCCAGCCTGCCTCCCAGCGCTTCCCAAGGCGCCACTCTCCCCGTCTGTCTATGTCTCTCTCTCTCTGTCTGTCTGTCTGTCTGTCTCACTGTCTCTGTTTCCCTGGCTTTTATCTTTAGTGATAAAGATGAGCTGATGTACTTATGCAGTGAGCTCATGCCTGGCACTTCAGAGCACTTGCGCAATTCTGAGGGCAATAAAATACAAGTAAGAGTTTGCATCACTGAGTCACAGAACCTTCCCGAGTGTGCTCCCATTCATTATCATTTCAGCCTTCAGAGTAGCTGGGAGGTGGTCGTTGCCTTTAGCTGCTGAGAAAGCAGGTCAGCACTGTGCAACAAAATAATGTCGCGGAGCCAGTGGCTGGTATTCTAATAGGTTCCGCGGCACCCTAGGGCAAACCTGCATAACTGTTACAAGGTATATGCACCTTTGTACAACCATCTGCTACACACACATGTGCACACACCTGCACAAACACACAAAGCTGAGTTGTTTAAAAAATGAAAGTTTGTAAGCATTAATAATTT
Source organism: Myocastor coypus (assembly GCA_004027025.1). Lineage (NCBI taxonomy): Eukaryota > Metazoa > Chordata > Mammalia > Rodentia > Myocastoridae > Myocastor > Myocastor coypus. The sequence continues at coordinate 17,362 of PVJA010022291.1, forward strand.
CTGTGCATATGCTCATGGTAGCTGAGTAATTATTAGGCTACTAACTACAGCGTTGAACACCTGTCCTATGTCTGTGAGCAGTATTTCCTAAAAGTCGGTCCAAGGAGTGCCAGGGTAGGGAATCCTGTGCAGAAATGAAGCCAGGTTTCTGTATTCTGTATACTGGAATGGCATTTATAAATAAATTTATACACATTCTGTATACTGGAATGGCATTTATAAAATAGTACAGATCTCACCTCAGGAAATCTGAATTCATCTGTAACACACACACACACACACACACACACACACACACACACACTGTAATTTGGACTAAGGTACGATACCTTAGGAACTTGCCCCATTTCTTAATCCACAAAAGAAGATGAGCTTTGCTGGGCTGCTGCATCCCTGTCCTTCCTGACCCTGTCCCTCCATGCCTACCCGTTATTCTCCTCCTAGCCTGTCGGCCCCTCTGGGACTGCCTTCCCCACCCAGCCTGAGGCTGTGGGCCTAGAGAAAGGGTTGTCAATAATATACTAAAGACAAATCTTATAGACCCAATTTTCAGGTCTTAGATGGAATTCCCTCTGCTGTTTAATTCCACTAAATTACATTTTTATGTTAACGTAATAGGCTAATATTTTATGAACTTGTAGGATTGAATATAAGGAATGAAATCAATATTTCTGATAATTACTTGTTGGGTGTGGGGTGGTTTGGTAGAAAGTCATTTAAAACTTCCAGGCTAATATTGATTAAAATTAGTAGCTTGAAGATTTAGAATATCTAATTTGCCAGGGTTTCTTTATTCTTCTTGGTTGATTCTATAGCTTAGATTAAAAACAGTTGTCCCAGCATTTAAGATAACATTCAGCAGGTAATGTTCTTCACCGGACTTAGGAAGGAAGCAGTAATTTAAAATCAGAGGATTCTAGCTATCCCTAGGTAGCATATCCTCAGCATTTATTGCTACAGTTTAGCTTTTTTATCTAGAATGTTCTGCAGCAAAGAAACAAGCTTTCTGTATTGGGATTACTAGAACCTTCTTTTGGATCTTCCTGAATGTAGGCCTGAGGATGGGGAGAGGGGACAAGGAAGATAGCTGCTGGGCTATGGCCTTAGAGGGGATCAGGGGACCTCAGCCCCTTCCTTTGCTGCCACAGGACCCAGTGACCATGAGCCACAACTTACTGGGAGCCACAAGAAAGCTCTCCTCTCAGTCAGTTTTCCTGGATGCTTTTCACAGTGGTAGAAAGCTGGCTAACACACCACCTGGAAAACAAATTGGATTAGTGATGGCCATGTGGATGCTTAGTGGATCAGAGGTTTGTGCTGGCATGAATGGGCTGACCATCCTTTCTTCACTCATTAAACAAGTGTGCGCCCCTCCTACACTCCGCAAGGTGCTGTGCTAGGTACAGGCAGCTTCACTGAATCCCCCAAAGATCCTGCCCTCCTGGAGCCTGCCAGGGACCTCCTGGGAGCTTACCAAGGGCACGGTCATCTCAGAAGGTGGGAGGTGAAAAGCATCAGTTAGAAGCACGTAATAAGCCTCCCTGTGCCTGAGGAGCCCTGCCCGACAACTCTGTGCCCGTAGAATTTAATCATCACTAATCTGGGAAGATGCATGTCACAGTCCCATTGTACAGACAAGGAGTCAGACATTCAGAGAATAATCTTTCTACCCTGAGCCATGAAGCTGCGAGTGGAGCCAAGATTTAGAAACAAAGTCTCACAGATTTTAAAGCCTTTGCTTTTTCTGGTAGATCACCTGCCTCCTGCTTAAATGTACAGGGAATTTGTAACAAGTGATAACAGTGTGTCATGTGGGACAAGAAACACACTTCTCCAAAGTGTGGAGCAGCCTTCTGGACAATGACCTAAAACTGAATGTAAGATGTGTGAGGTGGGAAGAATCTTCCCGGCAGGGTACAGGACTAAGGAGGCAGTGAGCAGACAGGAGCCAGAGTAGATACACTATGCCCTGCACACCCTTGGACAGCTGTGGTGGGAAACCAGGTAGAAAGGAGTGGCTGTGTGCAGAGCTCAGAGTCCCTGAGAAACGGGGTAAGAGGTTGAGTGAGTAGAAAGCATAGCCAGCTACACCTTGAGAGTGCTCACAGGGCCAGGATTGACTGGGGGCTCATGGTTTTATCTTGGACATGGAAAGTCACAGGGGAGCGACATGGAGAATTAAGGCGTATTGGTGTTGTCATTAAAAAAAAAAAAAAAAAAGCCAAACCCAAGCTCAGGCACAGAGCTTAGAGATAACAGTGAAGACTCCAGGCTCAATGAATCCAAATGCAAAGGGCAGCTTTCACTGTAATTCTGCAACTCAGGAAAGAGTCAGGTCCTGAGTACACAGGGGTCGTGGCTTAGAGGAGCTGTGAGGCTGCTGAGGCTGGGTGCTGAGGTGACTCCAGCTGTGTCTGACACTCTACTGTCCCCAGAGCACTTTCATGGTTGGTGCTCCAGAGGAAAGACCCCAGAAAAGACAGTCATGCTACAGCTAGCAGCTAGTGCCACACATGCACCTGGCCCTGGGCTCCAGGTCGGACACACCTCAGATCCACTTAACCTCTGTTACCTATGAAGTCACTGACACAATGTTGAATGGCTTAGCAAGGTTACACAAAAAGGAAATAGCAAAGTTGCCATGTTAACCCAGGTCTTAAGGCTTTCAGGCCTTGGAGCCTGGTTGCACACAAAAGAGAATGAGACCCCACACTAGGAGGCAGTCAGGCTCTGGAAGAACCTCAAAGAGCAGAGGTTGGTTTGTCTATTAATTCATTTGCCACTCCAAACTCTGAGAGTGAAGCCTGAGAATGGAATTCCTGTAAGAGGCATATGTTCGTTCTCTAGTCAGTAATCACCTGCCTTCTGTGACGCTTCCACAATGAACTGCTGTGTAACAGATAGGTTGTGACGCACCACTGCCTTTCACCACCCATGATTCTTCTTACTAAAACAAGAGTGGACACCTGCATGTCAGCAGGGCGTGGCCTGCCAGAAGCCTGCTGCCCAATTCTGCTGCTTTTGTGCATAAAGGATGCATGCGGAGTGATGCCCCTTTCCACATTTACCCTAAACTTTGACATGGTTTGAGAGATGTTTCACTCAGAAGAGATCATTCATACAGGATATGCATGTGGTGACAAACTTATTGCAGATAAGCCAGTGAGATCCCCTGTCCTTGGAGTGGTTGCTGTCTGCCTATTCTGTGAACATGTGTGCAAGTATATGACCATGCACATGTGTGCACTTGGCTGATTTTGAATAGGATTGAACACCTGATTTTTACATATATGAATTAATTTACAAATGCTACATATAAATTTCTCCATGTTTTCCTTTGTCTGATAGTTTCATTGTTCTAATCATAGTTCAATAGATGGTTTATTTGAAGCCTAGGCACTCCAACTTATTTTAAGATCTAAGAAACCCCTCTGATATCTTGATCTCCAAATCAATCAAGACTTTAAGACCACCTTTTTCTTCCTCAAAACCTAGGTATTTAGATCCTATTATAGTCAGGATTTGCAAGGGAAACTGATATGGACACATAATTTATAGCATTGTTTTATAGCATTCACCCAAAGATCATATGCAAAGGCATGCAGGAAATCTGTCCACACATTGGAGACCCAAAGAATGCAACTGAAAGCCCAGATGTCAGAGCAATGTCGTCCTGAGTCTGCTGAAGACCTGAAGGCCACAGCAATGTCTCATGCAAGTCCGTTTCACGGATCTGCACTGGGAAGTCCCAAAGGTCAGTGGTGGAAGCTAGAAAGTCTACACCAGCAGGATGAAGGATCAGTGCCAGCAGGCCGTGGGTCTGCACTGGAGCCAGGAAGCGGTGCTCAAAGTAAGGACCCTGAAAAGCACCGCAGACATGCTCAACGACAGTGAGGTCTCCAGCTCCTCTGACAATGACAACAGCCACGCCATATCAGGAAAGCCAGCGTGACAAGCTCCTCTAGGAGAGCTACCCACACTGCTGCTTCCCTTCCAGTTCTCTTTTTTCATTCTGCTTTCAGCGGTTCTCAAGTGGGCCCTCTGTACAGCATCGTGCTCAGTCAGGTCTGCTGGATGTAACAGGTTGAACACCAATTGTCAGTGCCCCACACACCCCACTCCATTTAGTGTAATTTGGAGTCTGTCCCTAGAGAAACAGTAAGGACCAGTGGTCTGAGCTGAGACTTGAATGTACACATCTAAGATGGATTTAAGCGCCAGCCTTAACGAACTGCTGTCTAACCTAGTGAACCACTACAGTTGCCCTCGCCTCAGCCTCACTGTCTGAGGTAATGAGCCAGACGCCACCCTGGATACCTTCATCATTGAGACCTATGAGAACTAAAGACCTGAGAGGCTCAGGAAGGCGGCCTCTCCTAGGGGCCTCGTGGTTGTGGGCTGTCCTGTGAGTGCACTGTTGCTGTCCATCGTAGTTGCTTTGGGCCCCAACTTTACGATCATCACATTATTGTTTCACTTCTATTTTTGAAAACCTGAAAATACCACCCACATTGGTGGAAGTTTCTTGAATTAATGAATACTCAGAACTGTACCTTCAATAGCAAGCTATGTTGGCTAAGTAGTACTCAGTCATCTGAAGTATGATGTGGTTCTCCAGTGCCCAAGCATACGGTGAGTAATAGGAAATTTCAGGTTTAATATCAAGCAAGCATGTCCAAAAGTGAGATTTTGTTAAAGAAGCTATTCCAAGGAACTGGGAAATAGCTCAGTAGCTTGCCTGGTAAGCATAGGGTCCTGAATTAGATATCTAGTACTGCAAAAGGGAGGAGGAGGAGGAGGAGGAGGAGGAGGAGGAGGAGGAGATGATGATATTGGTAATGAAAACTTGAAATGAAGTGAAAATTTGAATTTTGGAAAAAATCCAAAATCCCCATTTATTTTAGTACTTGGAAGTGCATCATAAATGACTAGATAACCTGGATGTAATGGTGCACAGGTGCGGTCCCAGCATTCAGGAAGCTGAGGCAGGAGAATTACTTCAAATTCTAGGCCAACCTAGACTACATAGTGAGCTCAAGATTTGCCTGAACTACTGAACCACATAGTGAGGTCCTATCTCAGAAATCAAAGCAGTAGCTATATAAACATAGACAGACAGACAGACGGACACACGCACGCGCACACACATGCGCGCACACACACACACACATATACAGAGTCCACCAGAAAAAAATGTGTACACATTTCACGAAAAGAAAAACTTGCATAAATATTTTAATACTAAATGTATTGAGACCTCGGGAGATTGATGTAGGTTCCCTTTGGCTTCTACCATTACAAGAGGTGCTCACGGTGGTGGCAGTGAGCTTCCAGGCACTCATTAATACAGCACGCTGCTGCTTGGGTGGCCTTGGTCACTGAGATTGCTGTCTGTGTACTTTCAGTTTCCTCTCTTAAGGCTGGACTGTGGAGGGTTTTCTGTGCTGTATGACATCCTCTAAGGTCCTCCCTACGAGGGTAGCACCATCTGCTGAAAAATCAGGATACTGTTCTTTTTTTCCTGAAGTATGTATGCAGTTCTTTAACATCTGGTAAAGTTTTGTTTTTGTGTACAAATTCTGCATCAGATGGCAAGCGCAGCTGAGCCATCTTCCCAACACAACACGGATGTGGCTTCTTCCAAAGTTGTACAACAAGTTAAGTTCATAACCCAAGGCAGACCTGTGTGTGTGTGTGTGTACTTACCATTTATTTCACTGTACATTTTTCTGTAAGTGGAAATGGAAAATGATTTCAAGTCAGAGGCCACTGTGCTCAAGAATTGGCATTGGTATGCTTTGGAGAGAGTTGATTCTCAGGTGCTATAATGTGTGCTTGTATCTGTGTCCATGTCTGACCTCACTGAATAGAAGCCATTCCCTGTTACTTCATCTGAAAGTTTTTCTTTCATTAAAAAACCTCCAGAGCCAGGGGTTTAGCTCAGTGATGCAGCACCTGCCTGGCACACTTAAGGTCCTAAGTTCAATTCCCAGTACCCAAAACAAAAAAAACTTCCCTGACTTTTTTTTTTTTTCACCTGAATTTTGTCCTTATGAATGTTTAGGACACATAGGCTTTATTCAAGCATGATTGTAGACACTGGCGCAGTGGGTAAAAGCTAAAGCCAGCCCTGCAGAGCACCCGGAGCCACACACTGCTGAGCTACAGGGATCTGTCTGCTGTGCCGCTTCATAAGGCCTCTGCCTCTCCGTGGGGTGCTCACATTTTCAGCAAATGTTGGGCACTGGGTGGTGAACGCTGCAGAACGGTCCTGCTCCCAGGAGCTCAGCCTGGGTCAGCAGACATCAGACCCCCAAGCATGCCTCAAGCAGCCGCACACGGGCTGGCAGGAGGGCTGCCCTCCTAGGAGGACATCGGGCATCGATGTCCTCTCTGAGCAGCTGAGCTGCATCTGGGACCTGGTAAAAGCAGAGCTAGGCACAGAAGCAGAGAGAGGAAGGTCGGGTACCGGCCCATGGGGGCCCAAGCGCTGCAGAGCTTGGTCCTCCTGGAGTTTAGGATGACAGGGATCGTTTTCCTGTTGCACGAAGTAGGAAGTCTCTCCACAGTCCCTGCTGCCAACTAATTTACAAAGGCAAGGCGAACGGTGATCTTTACTCATTGCACCTGCCAGTGAGACCTAGAGCTTCCAGGAAAAGTAAGTTTAACAAAATGCCACACTGGCCAGGTTGGTGGTGTACACCTCTAGTTCCTGCACTGGGGAGGCTGAGGCAGGAGGAGGGTTGAAAGTTCAAGACCAGGCTGGTCTACAAAGTAAGCTCAAGGCCAAGGCCAGCCTGAACTGCATAGTGAGACCTTGTCTCCAAAAGACTAAAAAAAAAGCCACACGGGCACTTTTCAAATCAAACAAAACCAGATGGAGAAGCGAGGCAGAAGGGCAAGGCCTGATCCTCCTCTCACAGCCGGGGTCAGCAGACAGAGAGGGAGGTGCAGACTCAGCATTCACATACTTTATGATCAACAGCTTTTTTCCCTCTATCTCCTGTCTTCAAACAGATTGAAAGGCATACATTCATAAAACAAGTAGGTGTGCAAACCTGTATAAAACTCAGGTAATTCCCAGAGATGCTTTACTTAACCCAGGGGAATGTTTTCTAGACACAAGTAAATACAAAATTTCAGCCATACCTCATAGTGGTTTTCAGCAAAAGGGACATTCTGCTCACAGCATTGTAGGTGACACTGTGAAACGATTGTTTCTTAGTAGCCGACTTAGGTATTTTAATCTGCTCAAAATCCAGGGCAAAATGCTATGACTTCTGTTGGCTTAAAGAGAAGAATTGCACAGCGTAGCCTTCACTTGATCTTACCCATAAGGCTGAGACACGATGCCATCAGAACACTCCAGTTTGTTTAAGAGTGTACATAGAACATGAGTATGTTTTTAAATTGCTAGAGATGTCTTTTTCAGCACAGAGCCAAGTGGTACTGTGAAGTGTAATTTGTCTGTCCTGTAAGACAAACTTTGTGCATCATCGAAATGTAAAATTCTAAACCTGAGCCAGGCGTGGTGGTGCACCCCTGTAATCCCAGCATTCGGGAGGCTGAGGTAGGAGGATCGGTGCAAGTTCAAGACCAGCCTGGGCTACGGAAGTGAGGTCAAGGCCAGCCTGAACTGCATAACGAGACCCTGTCTCAAAAAGACAAAAAAAAAAAAAATTCTAAACCTGCTCTGGTGATCCTGGTGGCCATCCCTCTGCATTCTAGTGGCATCTGTCTCCTAATGAAAAAGTCCCCATCTCCCTCAGGACAGATGGTGGGGGAGACGCTGTTGGTCTCAGGCTGTATCCCCACTGGCTGCTCTGATTTTCTGTAATTTGATCCAGAACAGCCACAGTCAGTGAACCAGGCCCCTCCCTGCTCTCAGAGCCCGATGCAAGAATATACTGGATATACTGTCTTTATCCAGTCCCAAGTTGGTTAACTCAGCAGCCCAGACACTTCCTGGCTTTAACTGGCATTGTCCATTTGTCCAAAAAGAAAAGCCTCCTTTTTTTTAGCTTTGTTTTGAAATTTATTTTTGATTGACACATGATAGTTGCTTTGACATATGGGTACGGTGTGACACTTGGGTACATGAGCACTGTGTGTAATGAGCAGGTCAGGCTATAACTTCTTCTAAGAGAAGAAACCCTTCCAGAAGGCCACAGCTGCTGTCCCCACAGTTATGTAGATAGAGTTGCTTTGTATGGCCATGGCCAAGCCGCTCACTGGGCAGGCAGAGCAAAGTCACCCCAAGGACTTTGAGCCATCAGAGTCTCTTGAGGCCACAGAGCAACCTCCCAGGGCATGGTAGGGGCAGAACAACCTAAGACTTTGCTGGGGAGGCTGGGGGTAAGGGGCCACAGAGAATGTGTCACTGACAACACATGCCTGGCAGCGCTACCACAAGGCACCTAGACCCTGCAGATGCCTATAGGCATTGCATGGCAGTACTGAGGAAGCAGCCCCTTGAGCCTGAATCCTGGCTCTCCCAGCGTTGGGCCCTGGGCAAGTAAGTGCCTATGTTAACCATCTGGTTAACATTTCCATTTTCTCTCTGCTAAACACTGAGGATAAGATCTCCCACAGAAGATGGAGTAAAGTAAGATTGGGCCAGGCCTGCCACGGGCCTGGTCTCTGTAAGGGCAGGGCATCCATCAGGAGCCCTCTGCACTGTGCAGTTCCTCCTGCCCACAGGCCTTCTCCAGGACTGGGGAGGGGAAAGGTGCTGCTGACCACCCCTAAGCTCTCAGGCTAGCGATTGTGGGTGGGCAAGACACCCTGTGCTCCAGCAGCCTCCATCTAATGAGGCAGGCTGTGCTGGATGAGGTGTTATAACCACCATATGGGTAGGAGATGAGAATATGTAAAGCAGTGAAGTGATAGCATAGAATGCAGGGCGGGCCAAATAGCTCAGCAGATGGAAGCGCCTGCAAGCAAGCACAGGGACAGGGTTTCAGTCCCTCCCCCCAGCCCATGCCAGCCCCACCCCCAGGGCGCATGGTATCCTACCTCTAATTTCAGCTCTTGAGAGGCTGTAAACAGGCCAATCCAAAAAAAAAAAAAAAAGTGTGTGTGCTAGAGGAGCCGCAGTAATGAGAAAAACCAACTAGAGAGAGCTAATCTCTGCAGCCCCGTGTCCAGGGAGACGTCACAGTTCACACAGAGACCATTCAAGTGCTGGCAGTGGCCATGGAAGGATGCATGGACCCCAGAGACAGCGTAACGGGCTGAGTATGCCAGTGTGTGGCTCAAGAAACAGACCTGGCCTAGGAATATAAACTTAGCCTCTGTTGTAGTGCTGGTGCTAAGGCCCAAGTACACAGCCCGTGGTGTGTCTTTAAGGCCTATTGGTGGCCTCCTGAGGTATTGTGTCATGTCATATCAATGTGCGTAAGGAATGAAGGAATGACTTTTCTGCTCTTGGGCAATTCCTGTGATTTTTTTCCTCATAATGAGGAGAGTCCTATTATTTTGCCTTTAAGCGTTTTTCTGTGTCGTGGACGGAAAGACCTTGGCTGTCCAGAGACATACCACACCCGTCACCCTCACAGTCCTGGTGGAACAGAGAGCTGACTCAGGAAACGGACAAGGTTGCATCTCCATCCTGGCCCACCTCAGAGTTGTGTGAGGTTAAGTGTCTCCCATTATTTATAAACTGTTCTTCTGCAAAATAAGACTCATAGCTCATCCCGAACAGAATGGGTGTACCCTATGCACGACAATGCGCTTAGCCTGGTCTGCGTTCACCTGGCCCAGAGAAAATGGCCAGTGCATGTGAGCGTTTATCTAAGCTTACCCGATAGCATTTTATTCTCTTTATTCAGACAGAAAATACAGGCAGGAGCAGGAAAGGCTTGCCTTAGGCTTTAACTCATGACCCAATGCTAACACACCGACTCTGTGCAGAACAATGTGTGGGTGATGCCACGGTGTGGGTGATGCTGCCGGTTGTACTGTGCTCCCTGGCAAACGTCTTCCCTTTCTGGCTGGCTGGCGGATGTCTTTCTGCCCCACAAGCGTGCTCTCCATGAGAAGGGCTTCTTCCTCGTAGCCACCTCACACATTGGGCCTATGTCTGAAAGCCTGTGGCCTGCAGTTGCTTACTGTGACCTTGAAGCATCTCCACGCAAGCACTGAGCAGCGGCCCTGCGGGCCTTGCTGGGACACAGCCAGAGGTCACCGTGCCCGGCAGGGAAACAGTGCCACAGGTCCAGCAGCTCACGCGGCTCCCAGACACTGCTCTGCCCCCATGCAGGGGCGGGGTTGCTGCAGAGACTTACCAGCTTCCGGGCCAGCAGCTCGCTGGGATGGGCTGAAGAGCGGGGAGAGGGAAACCCAGTGACTTCATACCACGCCTGAGGATTTCACGTGAGAGAATTCCCACAAGCGAGCCATTCCTTTCCATGTTTGGGCTGGAGTGAAGCCTCTGTGCCCAAGCCTAGCTTGTGTGTCGTCTGTGGGAGAGCACAGGAAACCTCCCAGCGGCTCTGCCCAAGACCATCCGACAGCCATTTGCTTTTCCTCACACTGGGCCAGTCATCGCTGCGATGTAGCCTCATCAGCTGGCTCTCACCTTCTCTAAGCATGTTTTTTTCCGGGGTATAAAGCAGCTCTCCGGGGAAGAAAGTAATTTGATGTCAGGGGTTCCTTTGAGCCTTGGGAATTAGGCCTTAGAAGCTTGGAATTGGAGCTCAGCTGCTGGTGGAAAATACACTGTGAATGTTTTATTCAGCAATGCATATATAACATTGAGCAGAATCCAAATACATAAATCACTTATATAATAGCTGTTAAGAGCTACCCTGGAGCAGTTCGGGCAGACCCAGCTGCCAGAGTAGCTGCTTACAAAGGCCTCTGCTGCCACCTGCTGGACGCGGTTTTTTTTTTTTTTTTAAGAGTAAAAACAAAGAAACAAAGCACCATACAACAATACAAATAGTACAGGATTTTAAAACAAAAATAGAAAATTAACAGTGCTCATTATATTGTGTGTTGTTATCATCAGATCTGTAGCTCAGCTTACCAGATGCAGGTGTGCAAGATTGGGGAAATAATTAAACAGTAATGCTTGCTTTCAGTAGGCCTGAAGTTTTTTCTTGCCCTTTTTACTTTTTATTTTTTATTAAAAGAGAATTTAACCATAATTGACAAAATGTTAGAAACGGTGCACATTTAGAAGAACAGAATGAGAGATACTCAGCCATGCATTTTGTATTGCCCGTTGCTCTCATCAATATAGTTGCTCATGTCACAGATACTAGCATATAAAGGTAAAGTAAAACTTGTAAACATTAACTGGTACTTTCAAAAACTCGATGGAAATTGGTCGCACCATCATCTCAGCTATCCTGTACGTATGCTTGCATGCTTTTCCCCTTTCCTTATTTTCCTGCCTTTTCTCCTTTCTCTCATCTTTGTGGTACAGTACTTATGCTCAGTTTCCTTCTGCATTACGTGTACTCTTCAGGTGGTATTTATTATTTCAGATTCTTACACTAGGGAGACAATCCAGTTTTCACACATGTAGCTCTCGTTTATCTCACCCATGAGTATAGCCTCTGGTTGCATCCATTTAGCTATAAAAGCCCCAAATTGATCTTTCTTTATAGCTGAGTAATACTCCATTGTATAAGGATGCCACATCTTTTTTAACCGATTTTCAGGTGATGGACATTCGGGCTATGCCAGCATTGGGCTGTGGGCAAGTGTGCTGCTGTGAACGTGTATGCACATACATGTGTGTGTTGCGCATGTTTTTGTGCTAGTGAGTTCTTCCTGTGTTTGTTGCTCCCCACTAGCCCCCAGCCTCATATTTCCTTTGTTTTCAGGGTTTTCTAGAGAAACATTTGCCTTAACCAGAGCGGAATTGCCTTGCGATTTTAACACCTAGAGAGGAGAGCCTGGGCACTCTCAGACTGTGGCACAATGAGGAAAATGGGATAGAAAAAAAAATAGCACAGCCAGTTTTCTCCTTGGCTGTACCCCAGCTCTGTGCCCACCAGTGGAGCCTTCCTGCCAGGCTGTACAAAGCGCCATGCACTCAGTGTTCCGCAGTGGGCCCTGATGTTACAATCTTCAACCTTTTAGAGTCTTTGTTTTGTGACCAACCAGTACATAACATCAAAGAAATAGGAATTAGGCAGTCACATCACCAGGATCTGCCTGCGAAAGGCATAGGCCAGGCAGTGTTGGCTGTGGGTATCGAATCCTGGCCCCAGAGATTTCCCTAGAGACAGCAGGCAAATCTCTTCCCCTGAATATAAACAACCTTCTTATCCGGAAGCAGAGTGACCTGCTCATAAGGGTTAAGGCTCATCTCCCAACTGAAGGTCCACCTGCTTTGCATCCTTGGCCACTTTGGTATGGCCGCGGCCTGAGAGCACTGACACATCAGCCGTCTAAGAGCATCCGCGACGTCCTACCTGCTCTGAACCAGGACACAGGGCATCCCTGGCCCTTGATGGCTCCTGAGAAGCTGGACAGAGCATGTCCCCAGTGCGGCCTTGGAGTAAGTCAGGGTGCTCAGGGCTTCCACAGTGCCAGAGACCAGTGAGATACTGCCTCTGCCTGCCCTGTGCCCCTCTGAGAGAGGTGGTGGCACATGTACTTAGGGCCACAGCTGGAGATGACAGAGCTGTTCAGGCAAAAGCATTCCGAAAGCCACAGTCCAGGGACAGAGCCACTACAGCCTGCTAGACATGGCTGCAAGCCCCAAAGAGACATTAATGTGATCTCCTGGTGTAAAAGCTAAGGAAAATCATGCTTCAATTTTAAAGGTAAAAAGTAAAAAGCAGATATGGAGGGGTTTTGGAATGGTAGAATAGGAGAAATAGAAATCAAGAATCTGACTGTAAACTCAGAGACCATAACTGCTGTACATTGTTTCCCAAAACTTAGTGGATTAAAGCAAGGGTTTTGTCTACTGCCACACCCTGCATCTGGAGGTCAGAATCAGATAAGGCACAGCAAGGGTTCCTGCTTCATCCCTGGTGACCAGGTGTCAACCGCTTGAGCTGGGGGCTGCATTCCCATTATTCGTTACTTGTCTGGTTATTGATGCTGGCTGGCAGTGGGGACCTGGCCAGAACACACACGCAGCAGCCTCACCATAGAGCTGGGGCTTCCTCACCACATGGTAGCCAGTCTTCCAGAGCAAGGGTCCTCTGGAGCCAGGCAGAAGTCACGGTGCCTGCCACACCTTATGTCGGTAAAAGCCACAGAGCCTGCCTAATCCCAGGGACAAGCGTGAACTACTGCTCACAGTTGACGAGGTCGAGTCACACAGCAGTAGCACAACAATGAGGAGTACAGAAAGTACCCTCACAGCGCATTTGTGCTGAACAGTGGCCACCAGGCAGGCTGGTGAAGGGCGACAGGGCAGGCCAGGGAGAAGCTTTGGTGCTTCTTACTCAGCGTGAACGTCGGTCTTTAGTGCTCCAGGCCTCACCTTCTTCCCAGAAACAAAGACTGAGCTCAGGTCTGGATGTGTCTTCGTGGCAGACCCTGCTCCCAGCATGCACGTGGCCCTGGTATCCAGGGCCAGCACCAGAACAGCAACAACAGAGGCAGTGATTTACCTTTTTTCTGCACAGATATGTGTGCCCTGGTGGGAGGCGGAGAGAAGGGTGAAAGTTTGGGAAGTTTAGAAAATCCTCCCCAAAATTGCACCTCCCTTCCCACCTTGAGGACCCTAAGTTAAATAATCTCTGAAATCCTCTCTCGAGCACTGAGACCTCAGGCATAGCCCTGGGTCTTTTTGAGTTTCAGTTACTTGCTCTATAAAATGAAGGGCTTTCTAAATGTCTAGTACACCTTTTCCCAGCCCTCATGTGTTGCATGTTAGTATTTATTTTGACATAATGAGGTTGCTTATTCCACTCTAATACACTTTGCCACAGTGGATACATGAGACTGCAGAAGACATTGTGTTGACAGAGGCCTTCCAAGCCCGTTGGAGATGTGCTTTCTGTGGAATGGCGGGAGCCTATGTAGTTGGAAAGGGCCTTGGGCATCATCTCCCTCTTCTACATATGAGAAAACTGAGGCACAGGTGGTCAGAGCACGTGGGGCTACATCCATTGCCCTTGCAGTCTACATACCTAGGAACACGTGGACAGGCTTTATGATCGGGCAGGTGACTCCTGCAGGAGGTAAACGGTGGCAGAAGGAAGCCTGTCCTTCCACACTCCAGGGCAAGGAAAAGGAAAGGGTCTACAGGGTGGTTTCCATTTGTGTCACCTTTTCAATTGTGATAAAGCACAAGGGACATAAAACGGCATGATGGCGCGCTTTAGGCAACTCTGTTGCACTGTTACCATGCTCTTGTTCCATGGATGAGACTGTGGGAAGTGACCTGCAGGGAAGCACTGGCCTCGCAAGCACACTGGGGCACTCAGAAGGGGGCACACGGACTTTGCCCAGCCCATGTCCAACATCGGGTGCTTCCAGCTTGGCAGGTGGCTGGCTGTATCTAACTTGTGGAAACCTGTCTTGGACACTGAAACCCTGGCCATTTGGATGTATGGGTTGCACATGCTTCCTCCTTTTGCAGATTTACCAAATTCTAGTTAAACTTCGCTTCAACAATTACCTGTGCATATTACACATAATTATAGAAGAAGTGCCAGTCAGAGCTCACTTTTAAACCAGCCTGATACTCACTTCCCCCGCCTGCTGCTCAGCCTGCTCTTCAGCATGCATTGTGCAGGAGCCACATGCAGTGGGAGCTGTGCCGTGAGCGGCACCTGACGTTGTTCTGCTGCCCGAGTTTGCGTGTGTCCTGTTGTGGGTCTGCATGCTAGAAGGGGAAGTGCATGTTGCTGGAACCCCCGCTTCCCCCCCCCGCCCGGGACGAAGTGGTTTGCACTTTGACTGTTTATCCATTAAACTAGGTGAAAGTGCAGCATGGCACCTGCCAGGTCTTGGGCATTGGGCTGGCACGATGTGCAGAGCCCGCCTCATGGGTCATGGTGTCATTTGGAACAGGCTGTGTACCCCCTTGGCCTTTATCCCCCTGACCCTGTAGTAGAGCCATTGGTTTTTCGCATTTTTTTTTTCATTAGTTCATGTTTGCAGTACATAATGTTTCCATTCCTCACAGGGAGCTGGGACACGGGCAGCCCGACCTTACTTGCTTCTCTGGCCCCTTCTTACCTGTCCCCTGCCCCACCCTCTCTTGATCCAGTGCCTTGTGAGAAAGGCACATCGCCCTACTTCTCTTAACTTTTACTCTGCTTTTAATTTTTGCTTTGATTTTAGAGTTGTTGCTCTTACAGTCGTCATGCAATTGTACATATTTATGGAGTACAGTGGTATATCTTCACACATGCACCTAGTGGCACCTCAGTTCACGAACTGAATTTGTTCCATGATTCTGGAAAATAACGTCCACATTTGTGATTGTGAAAGATGGTCATAGCCGTGTTTGTCACCCGAAGCAAGGCTCACAGACAAAAACAAGAATTCACCAAGCACTTCAGTTTGTGATCCAGACTGTTTGCAAACAAAGGGCTTTGTGAGGCGAAGGCACCACCAGAGTGTCTCTGAAGACCCACTCAGGGCTGCTAGCATCTCTTTATGCTGAGAGCCTTCAAACTTCCCACTTCCGTGGGCTCTTAGAGCCTGAAAACTTCTTGCAAACTGTTCGCAGCAGAAGCGCTTACTGCTCCTGTCTCTGTGTTTTGACACCCAGTGGCCAGCCTCTTTCTATGCAGTCAGACTCTGTGAGCCACAACATAGAGGTCAAACACACAGGGTCTGTTCTTGTGTGTCTGGCTTATTTCACTTAATATCCCCCAGCTCTATCCATGTCGCCACACTTTTATGACAATAATATTCCATTGTGTATGTGCACATGCCCAGCACATGAATGAAAAACGTCCAGCGTCACTAATGATCAGGAAATAGGGCCACACTGGCCCCACTGCTGGGGCATGCTGAGACAGTGATTGAGACTGGGTGTGGTGGAGCCCGCCTGTAATTCCAGTCCCTGGAAGGCTGAAAACAGGAGAATCACTACAAGTCCAATCCACAGAGTGAAACCCTGTAGACCCTGTACTAAATACAGGGAAAAAAAGTTTGAAAGAAATAGGAAGATCAGAACCACAGTCGGGCTGCTTAGTACCAAAAATAACAAATCCTGGCAAGGTGGCAGAGATGGAAAATGTAAAGTAAGACAGCTTTCACAGGAAACAATATAGAGGCTCCTCAAAAACTAGAGGTAGGGTGGGTGCAGTGGTGCACACGTGTAGTCTCAGTACTGAGGAGGCTGGGTAGGAGGATCACAAGTTGGAGCCCTGCTTTGGCCTCTTAGCAAGACCCTGTCCTATCTCAAAATGCACAGACATACAAATGGGCTGGAGGTGTAGCTCAGTGCTAACATGGCCTGTTCAATCCCGAGTACTGGAGAAGGAGAAAAGCTACTGGAAGTAGTCCATATCCAAGGGAAATGAGGTCAGCATTTCCAGGAGACACATATAGTGCCATGCTGAGCACAGTCCTGAGCACAGTGGCCAAGATGTAGAAGCAGCCCAGGTGGCTGTCAGCAGATGAAGAAAGTGCAGTGCACGGGCACCAGAGGTTGTGATAGCTCCTTTCTGAGGCTGTCGGTATGGCTGACGTGCGGTTATACCTTTGAAGAGCCTGGAGTAAATGCCTGGAACACAGCAGGTGCCCCGTGAACACTAATACCGTTCTGCTTTTAAGGTTAAACTCGACTTATCTGTGGCAGCCACTTTCGAGACCTTTTGTGGCTGCCGGGAGGACTGTGCTTTAAGAATGGATTGCTGATGTGATCGTGGAGAGAGATTTCTGTCTCAAAGATCCACCTCGCTTCCAGCCTTTAACTAGTGTGCTTCGCCAGCCCTCGGTCCCGCCTGCACTTGCAGTCCCAAAGAACTCTTCCTTCCTGTTAACTCTCAGCTTTTATCCCCTTCCCTCCACACTGTCCATAGAGCCCGTCGCTGTTCTGGCACTGGGGCTGGTTCCTGGGGCATCCTGGTGCTTTCCTTGGCTTTCAGAAGGGAACACGTTGGGGTTCCTTATGCAGCACATGTCTGTCACCATGTCCTATATAAGGGTTTGGAGGACAGTTTAGAACTCATGCATTCTAAAACTTTATTCATACTGGCAGATTTT
>PVJA010022292.1:0-34442 GCA_004027025.1 Myocastor coypus
TTATTTAAATAAAAATATAGCTTTTTGAAGAAAGTTGAATTCTTTGGCATCATCTGTGACATAATAGGCCACTTTATTGCTACACATGGATTATTTATGCTGTACTTTATCTCAGTCAATGGAGAGATTTTGCTTTAGATGGTTCTATAAACATCAAACCATTTCGTTACAGGTAATCAGCAACACTTTGCTGCTTGATTACAAAGGAGATTTCATCTTTCACAGGATGACACTTTAATGAAGAAAAAGGAATACCATTACCTATTAGGAAATGCAGGTAACAAATAGGTTTTTGTACCTGCCAAGGCTTTGGCAGAATATGAGCAGTCAGGAAGATTTCCAAATGAAAACAAGTTATTTTCAACTATTTAAGAGAATTCAGCTGAGTACAGCAATTAGTCCCGAGTGTGCCTTTTATTGTCCACAAGTAATAAAAGCATAATAAGGTCCATGACCTTTCTCAAGCAGCGTTGATTCTTCCAACTATTACATAAGTTCTGACGAAGGGCCCAAAGGGTGAACCCAGAATGAAGCACAAGCCATTCTGCGTCGTAAGTTATAAAATCCGAAGGCCTCTTAGATTTCTAAAAGAATAAACTGAGCTCTTTCATACAATTAAGGCACAACAGGATGATCCCATTCAAAGTGCAACAAACAAATGGAAAACATAGCTGTATTCAGAAGCTGCTTCACACCAAGCAAGATGCATTTGCAGCAGGGTCCCTCCTGCTTCTCCAATCAGCAATGCCTGAAAGGTTCAATAGTCCTGCTGACAGTGGCAAGGCTGTCTTCCTCCTGCCCTCTCTCCTCTCGTCCTTCACACCTCTTTCCTTAGCTCTATGCCATCACCTGGACAATCTGTTTTGAACTCTGAGGCCTGTCTAATGCTGCAGCAGGGTGGATTTGAAACAAGACTTTCAAGCCCAAACTGTATCCCAACTTTAAAGGTCACTGTAAAAATAATTTAAAGTATGAAGTTTTAAAAAGGGGCAATTTTTTTCCCAATTCTGCTCAGTCATCTTTGCAATGGTGCAAAAATACCTAATAAATAGCAAAACCTGGGAAAGGTCAAACTGGAAATTATTAATAAATGCTAAATAACCCAGGGCCAGTGCAGGCAATGCATAAAATGATGAAATGCCAATTTAAAACCACCATGTGAAGCAAAAAATCTTTATATTTAATTGAAAATGTCCATAACAAAGAAAAATAAAACAAATTTCCAAGCTACAGTCTTGGCTTGATTACTAGAGTGCTGTCAGAAATACCACTCCTGTTTAGGATTCTGTGATGCAGAAATTTTCATCACTCATACATTTTTTATGTATCAGAATGATATAAATTAATCTGATGACCTATAGGTTTTCAAAAACTAGCTAATGAATGAAAAATAGAAGAATAATTTATAAAAATAGCTTGGACATCTTTGACCTAAATGAGAAATTTTGGGATGTTTGTCAGCCTCACACTAAAGGTCACTGACACTGAAATGCCACATGTTTTGTAGGCAGGTAACAATACAATGATTAAATGTTTTCTGCTTTGTCAGGCAAAGCTTTACATATTAATGTTCATAATACTTCTTGCTCTATAGATGAGCTTCTGGAACATAATGAACAGCACTTAAGCCTAATATCCTTTGGAAGTGCTTGTCTTTCTGTTGATAGTACCTGCTTCGCACATATTTATCATTAATATTTGTAACAGTATATTCCATTACTGGAACTCTTCTATCATTTTTTTGTGTTTGTATTTCAAAGTAAGTTTTTAGGAAAAAGTTAGAATTTTATTATGACTTGCTATATTATTTAAAAATGTAAGTTAATGATAATTGTCTAAAGTAATATTGTTAAAAGTGCTTTGAGGAAATTATTTTCTAATATGCTGATGCAATTACATTAAGGTAAAATATTACAGCACTGTCATCAAGTCTTATAAAACGTGTCATAAAATAATCAAAAACTTTATAGGATATAAAGATAATTCTATTGAGACAATCAATTTTTAAACACCATATGAAATTTTGGTGTACATATAAATGAATATTTTAGAATAGATAGGAGACTGAGACATCTTTATGGGAAAATGTAATAAAAACATGTAAAGGCTTTCTTATTTTAGCTTGTGTAGATAGATATTAATGTATTTCCTTATTTACTTCTCTTTCTTTCTTTCCTTTCTTTCTTTCTTTCTTTCTTTCTTTTTTTCTTTCTTTTTTGAAGTACTGGGGATTGAACTCAGGACCATATGCTTGCCAGGCACACACTAATTCTAATGAGCTATCTCCCTGGCCCTCTCAAGTTTTTCTATCATCATCATCATCATCATCATCATCATCATCATCATCATCATCATTATTATTTGTTGTTGTTGTTGAAGTTCATGTTAAACCAGTCAGGAGGCTAGGTGCAGTACCACACACCTATGACCCCAGTACTCAGAGACACAGACAAAATGACCTCAAATTGAAGTCCAACACTAGTAACATAGTGACTTTGTGACCCTATATTTTAAAATAAAAGATAAAAAGGCCTGAGAACATAATTTCCTGGGAGGCCCTGATTTTAATGTCTTGCACAATAACTAAATAAATAAACAAATACATAAATAGACCAATAATTAATGCCATTATGTTGGGAAATATGATTAAAATAATTTACCCATAGCATTTAATGGTATAGTATACTTCAGAAACACATATCTAAAACAAGAATGTGGGGCTGGCGAGATGTCTCAGTGGTCTAAAGCACCTGCTTAGGCAAGTTTAGGCAAATGCACAGGAACCACAGTTCAATCCCCAGCACCACATGCTGTGCCAGTCCCAACCCCAGCGTGGGCTAAGCCAACCATACACACAAAAAAAGTCATTAAAAAAAGCTGTGTTGCGCTAGAAGTCATGGTGTCTCAATTAGTATGCAAGAGCAAGTAAGTGTTGTGTAGAAAGCAAGAATCCTGTGCTTGGTGGACAAGTTTACTCTTTGGGAAGGCCACTGCATGTGAAGGAAGTTACAAATCTAATATTTTTGATAAAAACTTTAATAGAAGAGAACACCTGTGAGCATTTCAAAAGGGGTGCTAATAATGAAACGTGAGCTCCTTTTGAACTCCTCGGGTACTTAGACGGTGCCTCTGCTTCTCCTGGAATATTCCACTTGGAGAACCCAAGAGCCAATCGTTAGAATTGTATAAGTGCAAGGAAGTAAATCACAAAATCTATTGTAGGGATCCGTTGATCTTACTGCTAACTGGTTCAACCCTGGGGAGACACAGTAGTAGGAATGAGAAAGATAGACAAGGCAAAAAGTTGGACTAGGTGGTCGCCAGTCAGCCTGGTGGGCAAGACTAGCTCAAATGCACACAGAAACGATCCTTTATTTATACTTCTACAAAGTTTGCTTCCCATGACACAAGGCTACCCAGCAACCAATAGCTGGCCTGAACCAGACAGGATGTTTTTCTCAGCACTGGGGTAGCTTTCTGCTGGAGGCAGGGAAGCCCAGTCCAACCTACACACACTTGATCAAATTCCTGGATTCCTGTGGCTCCCAAAAATCTATAAATATATTTATGGAGAAAAACATACAGTTTTTAGAAAGTTAATAAACTGTTTACAAAAATGAATTGTTAGCTTTCTTTCTTTTTTTTTTTTTTTTTTTTTTTTTTTTTTTTTTTTTTTTTTTTTTTTTTTTTTTTTTTTTTTTTTTTTTTTTTTTTTTGTGGGACCAGAGTTCAAACTCATGACGTTGTACTTTCCAAGCAGGCATCACTTGTGCCACGGAGCTATCTCCTCAGCCCCTAATTTTTATTTTTTATCTTCTGAAGTAAGTTTCCTTTCTATCTACTATGTTTTATTCTAACAGTTACACATAGAAGTCCAGTGAACAATCACATCCTTACGTGCTTGAAGGCCCGGAAAAAGCAACATGAATGCATACATCTAGGTATCAGACCTCAGTTCTTTAAATACCATTCTCTACCTTAAAAAAAAATAATAATACTTTTAATAAGAAATAACAATGGATAACAATGTGACAGTATCAAAATACATTAGTAGTACATTCCACTATTTGAAACAATGCATATTGTTGTCCTCCTATTAGTTATACAGAGCACAGGGAGCAGATGTTATAATTTTTCAAATCATTGTTGGTACAAACAAATGTCTTCTCATTGAACCAAAAGAAAGTAGTTATATACGTAATCCAATGTTCGGTAATTGCAGTGGGTATGGGTAAAAGTGACAATGTTGGAAGCCGTTGATTTAAGCCTTTTACAGCTCAGCATTCTAGTCTAGCTTTCTGCTTCATGACTTGTGCTTAAACTTTTGCTGGTTGGTTAAGGACAAATTTAAGCATGACCTGTATAGCAAAACATGTAACTTTTGTATCTCTCAAGGTCAGTCAAAACCGGGGCCCAGCGGGATGGCTCAGTGGTCTAAAGCGCCTGCTTGGGAAAGCTTGGGTGGCTTCAGGGACCACGGTTAGAACCCTGGCACCACATGCTGTGCCAGCCCTGCCCTCGGGGCGGGCTGAGCCGGTCATAAAAATGAGTGAATAAACAAACAAAGGTTCTGAAACAAGAAAAAAAATAAAGAAAAATTAAAAAATTCTTAATAAAAAAAAACCTCTGAAGATTCACTTTGCAACTATGTGTAGTGCTTTGTAGAATTGTTGTCAATGTCAGCCATCTGCATAAGACATGGATATTGCTTGACAATTTTGTTTTCTGTGAAAACCTGAGAGAATGTTTTCTCTCTAAGTGACTCTCCCTTGGCAAACTATATATCTTCAGTCCCTTTCCTCTGTAGTCCCATAATTTCCTTGAAAAGAAAATTTGGGAAACCACTGAGTTATAGGCTGTTGTAGCACAGGTTCTCTTAAGTCTTGAGTCCTCACTGACCTTGAAGGGATAGGGCCAAATTATTAGCTATTCTTGTGGCGCTTTTTTTTTCTCTAATTTTTGGTCTGTAAACTTATATTATTAACCTGACAGAAGAAAAGATTAGTGATACTATTACTCTATAACATAGATACTTGAGCATGATATAGCTGTCTTTCTGAGTATCAAACATCTTAGACTTGACTTGGAATTGGTATTTTCTGTCAACCATTTATATTCTAAAAAATCTCTATAGAATGTGACAAAAGCAGTTACACATTTTGCCACATTTAGAAATCTAAGTATATACAAAATTGTAGCCATTCGAACCTATGGCATTTTCCTAGGCTTTTACTATCATTTAATATCCTTTTTTGTTTTCTGGTAAACCAACCATTTACTTGAGACAATGTCAGTAACTGAAATTACATTAGAAGCAGCACACATCTATAAGACCAGAATGACAGATATCCAAGCATATTTTTACAGTTATACATTGCTATTGTCAGTGTCAAAAACATTTTGTAAGTTCCTAGGACCATTGTCTAATTCACCCTGTGTATATAAGTGCATGGCTTTGCCCCTGCCATGTTTCCTATATTTTCTTCTTGCAGTCACTTCATTGTTTAATCCTTAAGCCCTTGATTGCCATTCGGCTGTGTAATGCCTATCCATTTTTATTTCCTCTTTTGAGATCTTACACCAGGGAGACTACACGATATCTACACATGTAACTCTGGTTTACTTCACTTATGAGTTCATGTTCAAGATACATCCATTTATATATGAAGTCTTCTGGTTTATCATTCTTTATAGATGAGTAATCTTCCATTGTATAAAAGTACCAAATCGTTTTCAAGCACTCTTCAGATGATGGGCATTTTGGTTGTTTCCAAGATTTGACTATTACAAATATTGCTGCTGTAAACATAGGTCCACAGATATCACTATGGTATAATGTTTTCAGCTTTTCTGGGAAAATTCTCAGAAGGGGGATAGCTGGATTGAATAGGATTTCCAGTTCTAGCTCTTAAGGAGACTCCACACTGCCTTCTATAATACTTGCACCAGTCTGCAATCCCACCAGCAGTGGAGAAGGGTTCTTTTTTCCCCACATTCCTCTTTAATACTTGCTGTTGGTTGATTTCTTTATGATAGCCATTTTTTCTGGGGTGAGATGGTATCTAAGTGTTTTTTTTAATTTGCATTTCATGGATGGCTAGTGAAGTAAAGCATTTTTTTTCATGTATTTTTAGGCTTGTTGATTTTTTTTTTTTTCTCTGAGAACTGTGTGTTCACCTCAGATGCCCATTTCTGAATTGGATCTTTGAATTTTGGGACCCCAATAATTTTTGTTCTTTATAGATTCTAGACAGAAGATTTTTGTCTGAATACTTATGAGTTAAAATATTTTCAAAATTTGTGGGTTGTCTTTTCACTCTGTTGGTAATTTCTTTTGAGGTGCAAAAAATTCTTAGCCAGAGGAGGTCCCAGTTCTTCATTCTTTCAAGTGTTAAACGTGCAGCTTGATTTTTGTAGATGAACTTTTTGCCTACCTCGATATTTTCAAGACTTTCTCCGACTTTTTCTTCCTATAGATTTAATGTTTCTCTTTTAATATTTAAAATTTTAATCCATTTTGACTTTAGTTTAGTGCAGGGTGATAGACCTGGCTCAAGTTTTAGTTTTCAGCATTTGGAGAGCCAGTTTTTCTAGCACCATTTATTAAAGAGGATATCTCTCTTCCAGTGAGAATATTTGGTCCCTTTGTGGAAGATAAGGTGGCTGAGTGTGTTTGTATTTGCTTTTGTATCTTCTAGGTCTATTGTTTTGCTAATGCCATGCTAATTTTACCACTGTAGCTTTATAGTATAACTTTAGGTTAGCAATTGTAATTCCTGCTGCCTTGTCTTTGTTGCCCAGGAATGTCTTTCCAATTCTAGGTCTTTTTTGGTTCCAGATAAATCTTAGGAATGATTTCTCCAGATCTGTGAGATATGCTGATGGTAGTTTGACATTAAATCTATGTAACAATTTAGGAAGTATGTCCATCTTTATAATATTGCTACTTCCTATTCAAGAGCAGGGCATATCAATTTTATTTAATCTTTCAAAGAACCAGCTTTTTGATTCATTAATTCTTTGTATTGTCTTATTCATCTCAATTGAATTAGTTTCTGCTCTAATCAGTATAATTTCCTCCCATCTTTGGGCTTTTGATTGCATTTGCTCTTCTGTTTCTAGTCGGTTTAGGTGCTGCATGAGAGTATTTATTTGTTTCCATTCTTTTTTTTTTTTTTTTGTCTTTTTTGAGACAGTGTCTTACTATGCAGCTGAGGCTGGCCTTGAGCTCACTTCTGTAGCCCAGGCTGATCTCAAACTCACACCAATCCTCCTGCTTCAGCCTCCCAAGTGCTGGGATTACAGGCGTGCGCCACCATGCCCGGCTCCATTCTGTTTTCTTAGTGTGAGTTCAGCACTGTAAATTTGCCTCAAAGAACTGCTTTCATTGCATCCCATAAATTCTGGTAGGTTGTGTTTGAATTTTCATTCAATTCAATATGTTACTTAATTTCTTCTGTAACCCACTGGTTGCTGAGAAGGGTGTTGTTTAATTCCCATGTATTTCTGAGGTTCTTGTGGATTCTTTTGTCATTTATTTCCAGTTTCATTGCACTGTGATCAGGTAATGTATATGAGATAATTTCTGTTTTCTTTTATATACTTAAGCATGACCTATGCACTAATATGTGGTCTATTTTTGAAAATGTCCCATATACAACTGAAAAAAAATGTGTATTCAGATGTGGTTAGGGGGAACAGTCTGTATATGTTTACAAGTCTAGTTGTTCCAAGTTTAGATGCAATTCTATGACTTCTTTGCTAATTTTTGGTCTGCTTCACCTATCTTTTTGGGATAAAAGGCTGTTAAAGTCTCCTATTAAGATGATGGTATTGGGGCCCGGTGGAATGGCTCAGTGGTGTAAAGCGCCTGCTTGGGAAAGCTTGGGCGGCTTCAGGGACCATGGTTCAATCCCCGGGCACCACATGCTGCGCCAGCCCTGCCCTCAGGGCGGGCTGAGCCGGCCATAAAAATGAATGAATAAACAAACAAAGGTTCTGAAACAAGAAATAAAGTTTAAAAAAAAATTTAAAAAAAAAAAAGATGATGGTATTGGATATTAGGTATTTCTTGTCCATTAATGTTTGTCTTATATAAACTGTGCTCCCATGTTGGGTGCATATATATTTATGAGTCTTTGTCTTCAATATTTCCCCTAATCAGTATGTAGTGTCCTTCTTTATTTCATTTGATCAATCTTGGTTTTAATTCTAGATTCTCTGCAAACAAGATTGCTACCTCTGCTTTTGTGTGTGTGTGGTTCTGAGGCATATAGTATTGTTTTTTATTCTTTCACTTTAACCTATGAGTTTCTTTATGAATTAAGTGTGTTTCTTATATACAGCATATTTTTGGATTTTGTTTCCTTATCCACTCTGCCAGTCTATTTCTTTTAGTTGGAGAACTGAGTCCACTTACATTGATGGTTATAATTGAAATATATTGACTTACGCTTGACATGTCTTTTACTTACTATTGTTTACCACTTTTTCTGCTATGTTTAATTGGTTGTCCTATTTGGTGGCCTCTTTGTCTTCTCATTTGTGGATCTGGGGTCATTTTGGTCCTTCTCTAAAATATTCTTTAGAAATCTGTGTAGGATTGGCTTTGACATCATGAAATTCTTTATTTGCTCCTTGTTGTGGAAGTATTTCACTTCTCCCTCATACTTGAGAGAGAGTTTTGCAGGATATAGCAGTCTGGTCTGGAATTTGTATTCATGGAGGACTTGAAGCACTCTGCCCCATGCTCTTCTTGACTTCATGTTTGTGAAGATAAATCTGCCATTATTCTGATGGGTTTTCCTTTAAATATCATTGCTTTCTTTTCTCTAGCAGCTTTTAGTATATTATTTTTCTGCTGGATTTCTTAGATCTTATATGTCAGGGTGTGTTTTTAGTAGTTTTGATGTTATTTGGAATTCTATATGCTTCAGTTATGTGAATGTATGCTTGTTTTCTCATATTTGGGAAGTTTTCTGCTATTACTTCTGCCTATATTTTTTATATCCTTTGTATTGACTCCTTCTTTCTCACTGATTCCTATTAATCTTACATTAATTTTTCCATTATCTTGCCGATGTTGAAATATTTTTTTCCTGCATCCCAGTTGTTTTTAATACATCCTTTCATACCTTTTCACTAGCAGTGCCAGTGAAACATCTGAAACTCTATCTTCACTTTCGTTCATATGGTTTTGCCAGGTTGTGATTGAGATTTTATTTTCTTGTATATCTCTTTGAAACTGTTTCATGTAATCTATTTCCTTCCTATATTGTTCACTCAGGGTATCCATCATTTTTCCATTCTCTAATTTTTTATCAATGTCTTCTTTAGTAGTGTTGAAGTCTTTCATTATAGTTATTCTTTCTCTTTCTAGTTTAGAGATTTTTTCTTCTCTGTTATCCTCTCTACATTTCTGAAGTTGTTCCCCTACTTTAGATGCTATTAATTTAGAGATGTCTTTTCTAACTTTAGAGGTTAATTCTGCTCTGGTTTTGTCTATACATTTCTGCAGTTGTTTTTCACTTCAGATTCTATTAATTCACATATTTCTGTTTTTATTTCAGATGTTATCTCTGATCTGAGTTGTTCTATACATTTCTGCACTTATTTGTCTACCTCAGATACTACCAATTCAGGGATTTCATCTGCATGATTCCTGTTTTCTTCCATGGTCATGTCTCCTGTATTTGTTTTAGGTGGCCTCGGGTTCTGAGATTGGGTCTTGCTCCTTCTCTCTGTCATTTTTTATAGCAGTGGTCTCTGCACTTTGGTGAAGTTATGCCATTAGTGCCTATGGATATTTGGATCTAGATCCATCAAGCTATGCCCCTCTGGAGGTGCCTGGCTGGGTCTGGCTGCTTTCTCAGCTTCTTCCTGCTGCAACTGTGCGCAGGCTGGGATAGTCAGCATGGGCGGGCAGAGTAGGAGTTCTGGTAGGCAGTGCTGGGGTCCTTGCCAGAGAACAGTTTTTACCTGGGCATAAGCCCGGGTTGTTCAACATGAGTAGGTGGGGACTGGGTTCTGGTGGCTGTTGTTAGGGAGCGCACGCCAGCAGAGAAGTCCTGGGCACAGGCCTGGGTTGGTCAGGGTGGGCAGGCCAGCGATGGGTTCCAGTAGCTGGTGCACAGGAGTGCACGCTGGCAGATAGTTCCTACCTGGGCACAGCCGTGGGCCAGTCAGTGTATCACCCTTAATTTATTAACTTTTTAAATAGCTTTCACAATACTGTTTGCTCTAGCAGTTATGATTTTAAAAATTACTTCAATCAATAGGAGCTGTAGTTCTGTATTTTACCTTCCAATTTTTGATATTGACTACATGATTTTTGTATGTGCACGTTTATATTCAAGTAATTCTTTCCAATTTTCTTTTTTTTTTTTTTTGTCTTTTTGACAAAATTTTCTTGAAAATTGTCACTAAAGATAATAATATAAAACTGACCTTAATATATCATTACTTGAGCATAAACAAGAAAATACAAGCCGGGCGTGGTGGCACACTCCTGTAGTCCCAGCACTTGGGAAGCTGAGGCAGGAGGATCAGTGCAAGTTTGAAACTAGCCTGGGCTACAAAAGTGAACCCTAGGTCAGCCTGAACTACATAATGAGACCTTGTCTAAAAAAAAAAAAAAAAAAGGAAAGAAAGAAAATACAAAGATGTTTTGGTTTATGATTATTTATTTATGTATTCATTTATTTGGCTACTAAGGATGAACTCAGCACCTTACACTTACCAAGTGGGTGCTTATGCTGCTGAGTTATCTTCCTGGCCTGATACCTCAGCTTACGAACTTAATTCATTGCACCATTTTGAGGAGGATGCCATGTTCATGTTTACCCCCAAGAAGATGCTGCAGTTCTGTTAGCAGCATAGTTTGTGCACAGAAGCAAAATTTTGCTTAAGGGTCCTGTTAGCAAACAAATTGTTGACAAATAGAAGCATTTGTAAACAGACACATTGCTGTATCATCAAACTAATTTTAAAAGAATGCTGATGTCTCTGAGTGCTGACGTAGCCATCCACTCTACCCTTTTGAGTAATGGTGGTGGCTGCAGCTCCCTGATCTTAGAAAAATTTCAGAGGCCCAGTGTCGATGCTTTGCACACAGACCGATGTTCTCCAATGACTAACTCCTAGACCAACCTCAAAAAGTGGCTTGTCTGATGTGTCAGATCTATATGAATGGAGAACTCCTCCATAATTTTTATACTTCCTTTGTTTATCCCCACCTTGACTAAGAAATAATAATTCCCATTTCTTCTCTTCTCTTCTCTTCTCTTCTCTTCTCTTCTCTTCTCTTCTCTTGTTTTCTTTTCTTTTCTTTTCTTTTTAATTACGGCCAATTCAGCCTGCCCTGGGGGTCGGGCTGGCACAGCATGTGGTGCCAGGTATGAAATCATAGTTTCTGCAGTTGCCTAAGCAGGTGTTTTAGACCACTGAACTATCTCATTCGCCCCTCCCATTTCTTAATAAATGATTGAAATAAAGTATTTTCAAGAAATAGCAGATCATAGAACAGCTGGAGTAAATTTCAGTGAAATATTTGACATACTATAAAGTAGCATTTCAGTTTTAATTTCATATATATATATATATATATATATATATATATATATATATATATATATAGTCTTTTTGAGAAAGATCTCACTGTGTAGGTCAAGGCTGGCTTTGAGCTCACTTTTGTGGCCCAGGCTGGTCTTGAACTCGCACTGATCCTCCTGCCTCAGCCTCCCAAGTGCTGGGATTACAGGCGTGCGCCACCACACCCGGCTTTAATATTTTTCTTAAGATAAAATAATGTATAGTTGTAAGAAACATGACACAATACTTTATATAAATGCCAAAAAAATCATTCTTATCTCTGAATCAAGTAACAGGAAATTAATATTGTGAACTAGTTCTCATCGGACATATTTTCTAAAATACATTTTTGTACTTTGGAATATAATGAAGTAATAATTTTATATTCTGGTTGCTAATGATCACTGCTATAACTATAGCATTGTACCTTTGAAAATCTATAATGAACATAATTTCTGTTTAGTGTCTCATTTATAAAGGTACTAAAGTTTATCTTTTCATTTTACTTGGCATTGATTAAGATTTCTTACTTTTAAAATTATATTATTTTTTTTCCTAGTTGGACAAGGGAAAAAGAAGGTGCAATGTTTAGTAAGAATTTCCTGAAATAGCTGAACATTTTACATATTTTTACATAAGGTCTGTGTTTTATTTTGGTTATTCTCACTTTTTGAGTAATATAAGATATTGCAATGTTGGGCATCCATATTTTAATATTTGCTGCACATCAGTTTACTAGATACTTTGAGACAGAGGAGGATATTAATTTCCAGAAGATGACATAAATAAAAAGTGTTTAAAACAGTGTTAGAAATAATTTTTTAAATGCATCTTTAAATTTGAAGGATCTGCTTTGAGTTCATTACATATTTTAGATGTTAACCCTCTGTCTGAGAAGTAGCTGGAAGCTTGGTATACCTTTGAATAGGTATTCTCTTCCTTCTGTTGCTAACTTTCATTGCAATACAGAAACTTTTTAATTTGATATGTTCCTGTTTGTAGGTTCCAGGTAATATCTTCTGCACAGTTGTCTTCTGCTCAGAAAACCTTTGCCTAAACCTGTGTCTTTAAATGTTTTATTTGTTCTACTTTGCTGAAGAATTTCTGATTAAGCATTTTATAGTTTTACACCATTTAGATTTTTGCTTAGTGAATAATGAGAGATATAGGTCCAGGTTCAAACTTTGCCATGTTAGTACTGTGTTATTCCAACAAGATTTTTTAATTGGCTATATTTTAAATACTGGATTTATTAGCAATAAATTTTGCCCATATTGTCAAAGATGTATAGGCTACCTAGGCCTGGAGTTATTTTGTATGCTCTATTCTATTCCACTGATCCACAAGTGTGTTTTATTTATTTTTTTGAAATACCATGTTGTTTTTAACACTGTAGCTTTGTTATATAACTTATATTCTGAGAACTTAAATCATTATTATTTGCTGATGCCCTGGCCAAATGCAAAAAATGTCTCTAAAAGTTCCACCAAAAATCTGTGCATTAATAAATGAATGCTGTAACATGGCAGGACACAAAATCAACTTTTACACATCAGCAGCAGTCTTGTGTTGTAGTTCATGGCCATGGCATGGCACAAAAGATGACAGGTTACTTGGACTCAATGTCCAGTTCAGACTTGAAGAAGACCAGGGTGGACTGCCTTTAGCTATGGTCCTTTAGCATAAGAGAATCTCAGAAAGATGCCCCGAACTCAATATTCTGTGGCTTTTTATTGCCAGAACCAGGAAGGAAAGCTAAAGGACTAATCTTCATGGTCGATCAGAGTATGGGGAGGAAAGAATCCATAGCATTAATTCCCTAAGGCAATGTAGTTTTTCCTACTGGAATTTGTGGCTTTATGTGCTATCTTTTAATCTGTAGCTATGTATTACTGGCGGTTTTGGGTGTGTGGGTCTAAGAATTTCTATAGCTATCCATGTCATACATACCTCTGGCAAATACTCTTAAATATCGTTCCTCTTTGTTTCTTACACAGGTGTGGGAAAGTGCAATAAAGTGAGGAAAGGATGGATATTGGATTTGGTCAAAAATTATTCATAGCTTTAGCATGCAGTATCCATTGAAATACTACATAGAGGACTTTTACGAGGGCAAAAAAGTGAAAAAAAATAACTGTAAGAATCTAAATGAAAAGGTTGGCACCAAAGAACTATGTCCTAGTATTAGGCTATCTATTAATACATTGAAATACTCTAGAGCAATATTGAAAGTCTGTATTTGAAGCTTATAAAGTTGGGCCTGAAGGTGAACAATAATTTATTTGTCTACATTTGTATGAAAAGCATCATGGAGAAGGCACTGGATCTCCTTCCAAGATTCAGAATGATTAACTGCAATGAGAGCAAGGCACCTGGCATGGTGCCACATTGCAGCTGAGCCTACTGTGTGCCCAAAGAATTTAAGATTGCAGCGCATCATACATCTGTCTCAGGGAAGTATCTGTAACAATACAGAATTCAGTTAAGAGTTCAGAAGCAGCAGTATGAAAGTAGCTATTCATAATTTGAGCAGTTTGGATGGGATGGTTTAGGAGCGGCAGCTGCTGTGGCTGCAGAAGCTACCAGTGCTGTCACTGTTCTGTTGCCTTAAACTTCTTTTGTCTGAGACATTCAAGTACTGAGGTAGTTTGTTCAAGCACAGAATCTCTGAGACAATAGTGTGTAAGATTTGTGGGATCTAGGTTTTGCCTGTCCCTCAGTTGAAGCACCATAAGATGAGTAGTACAGTATGTAATTGAGAAATTATTACTGTTATGGAGTTAGCCATGTGGAATTTGCAGGTAAGATAATATTATAGATTTGAAATATTTTTTACTGAGAAGTGGATGAATTTTAAACTGAGAATATATTTCTCCTTAGTGAGGAATAAACTATATGCACAGGAAAAAAGAATATGACATGATTAGAAATATCATGAAAACCAATGTGAGTTTATGTATGTGTTGATAACTTCTAATTCTGAAACTGCAAAGAAAGAAAGAGATAGCTAAATTCAGCGGGATTTTTAAAGGGGATATAAGTAAATGGTGGGGCCAGTGAGATGGCTCAGTGGTCTAAAGCGCCTGCGGAGGAAACTTAAGACCAGCGCTGCGACCGCTCCTTGATCCCCAGCACCACATGCTGCGCACCCCTACCCTAGGGCGGGCAGAGCCAGCCATGACACAAACAAATAAATGAGGTTGAAGAGAAATAAATTTTTAAAAATCTTTAAAAAAAAAAGTAAATGGTGGAAGAAAGCAAGGTGAATAACGGGGAGACTGGTGGATCAACACAAAGTCCATTCTAAATCTAGACCACCTCTTATAGTCACCCACATATAAAAATTAATAGGAAGCTGGATTTAGGAAGGTGCCTTCCAGACACAGAGGGATGCAGGATGCTGGCACTATAAGAAGTACTGTTAGAAGAGAAGAGAGGTCAAGGTCTGCTACAATGTTACCTAACCCAGAAGGGGTGAGTAGGTATGTGTGCCCAGTGTACCCAACCACTTGCCATTGGGTGCAGTTACACAAGCAAAACAAGGAAAGAACCATTAAGTTGTAGGTGACGTATGCTACCACTATTAAGACAAGGATGTCTGTGGTTGAAGGGAGGCAACTTCTGGAGATACGCTCAATCTGTGTGGTGATGAATTGCCTAACCTTTCCCCATGTATATGCTAAGGATTGTACATAGAAGGAAACAGAGGAACTATCATCTTTTGTTCTCCTAGCTGGAGGGGAAGTGCTGTCTCCTACAGTGCTTCTTTCAGCTTAGGAGCTATGCTGTTTCTCACGTAGTGATAAAAGTGATGCACACTCGCTTTCCTAAGCGAGCTATTGTGCATGGTTCACATCTTGCAGGCCAGATAAGGTCTTTGTTTTACAGAGACAAATTATTTTTTCCACAGTGTGAAGCTTTCTGGGTCACAACTGTAAAAAAAAAAATTAAAGATAAAAGTACTTCATATAATTGTTCCTGTGGGTGAACTTACCATAATCTCTCTTTGTGATTTAACAGGTGAGTTTTAAGTGGTAAACCTTTGCCACAGAGTGACTGATTGATCAAAAATAAAGGGCTCTGTAGTGTCCCTTTGACCCTCTGGGTTGACATAGATTAAAGGGAATTTGCTTTGTTGTGGAGTTTTATAGTTACAAAGCCCTGAAGTGGTCACGAAAGAAAAGGTTGTCAGTCAGGAAGGAAGCACAGAAGCAATCAACATAAGTACCAATAAAACCATGAATAAACTGGTTTGCCAAAAGTTTCATAAGCAGTTGCAATCATTTGCCAAATTTCGTTGACTCTTAAAACATGGAGATTTGCTACTCGTAGTAAATTCCATCAATCGTGGTTGTCTTAAAATGTAAGTATGAGGAAGTAGCTCACCTGCATAACAACCTGCCTGGCAAGCACAAGGTCCTTAGTTTGATTCCTGATATCCAAAAAGAGGAACAAATGAGCCTTTTACTATTTCATCTTATTTGTGGCTGCAATTTCCCTACCTTTGGACTCTATTTCTCCTCCCTTCCTCTGGATTGTTTGATTATTTCTTCAAATTATATGTTATTTTATAAGCTTTCTAAGAGTATATATGCATATATAGGTTCATGTGTATTTATTGGTTGCTCTGCCTATCAGACTTGCATCTACAGCGCATGCACATATATAACCAAGGTCATTGTGAGCAGATGCTTTACAGGATTCACTGAACTACTGGAACGTTCCTGTCATTTTGGTCTGCCCGTCTTGAGAGTTGTGAGGGACTCTTGGCTGCCTTCCCAGACTGAATGTGTAAAGAGATTGTCTAGCTTCAATGATGAAGAATATTTTTCAGACTAAGCTTATTTACAGATCACTTCATATAGCACCTGAAGCAGGTCCACTCTCTTTAATTGGCTAAGAGTAATTTTCGGCTCAAGCTAGTAAGAAAGAACATCCTAGGAAAGGTTTGATTTCTATGTCATATGATTTCTTCTGCTGGTAAATTTCCCTGGAGCAATATTGTACTTGTATTCCTGTGTGACTGGAGAGGACTGAATCCACTGGCTACCTTGTGTCACTTAGTTGGGTTCAGAAATACTGGAGCTACTACCTGTCTACCACTGAGTAACTGAAGGATGGGTTTTAGAGATTCTGCAGACATTCCACTATCCCTTTAGTCATAGGGTTATCAAACAGTCTGATTTTCTAGAGTTAACTTTCAAATTATTTCATAGTTGCCTCATGCATAATTTCCAGGCTAAGCTAAATAGAATAATTAACACAAATGTTTCTAACTTTCAAAGGGATAAATATAAAGTATTAACTAATTATTGGTACCAACCTCAAGACAGCTTTCCAGAGAGGCTTTTTAAAAAAAAAAAAATTATTTATTTATTTATTTATTTATTTATTTATTTATTTATTTATTTAGTACAGGGTATTGCTACACAGGTAGGACTCATAGGAATCTTCCTGTCTCAGCCTGTCAAGTGCTGGGATTACAAGCATGTGCCACTATGCCTTGTTTCAGTGGCTGGCTTAGCTAGAGGCCTGCATGGCCTGTGGTAACAGGGATGGAACCAGGGTCCTTGTGCTTGCCTGCCAGGCAGGTGCTTTAACCGTGGAAGTACTTCTTCAGCCTCAGAGAGGTTTTTGGGCCACTGAACTATATCCCCAGCTCAAGTACTTATTTTTAACAATTAAAAACATGTAGAAAATTAATCAAGAATATGTTGTGACAGTAGTTTCCAAAAAGTAAAACCGTGTTAGGCCTAAGGACACAATAAATATTTGATCCTCCTTTAGCCAAATATACAACGTAGTCATTTTAATAGGCAAATAACGTGGCTGATCAATATTCCTACACTGTTTTGAAAACTGAAGCAAACAATTGCAAAGATGTCACCTCTTCTGCGACTCACCAGCATCTTGTAAATTCATTTTTCTTATGACTAGAATGTGCAGAGAATATTTATTAAATATATTAGAATCATTTTAAACTTATTATCTTATAATTAACTTGAAAATTTGCATATCAATCTAGCTTCTATAATTAAAAAATTGTTTAAATACTCTCAGATAAATACTTGGAGTCTAACTGCATCTCCTGAGTTTCTCTGTCACAATAATTTGCATCAGTATCTTTTACTTGGATTATAGTAACAGCCTCCTGAGAAATCTGCTCTGCTTAACACTTCTCTCATGACTCCACTTCAAGCCTACTCTCAGGGAAACTTGCAGACTGTTCCGTTTATAGACAAGAACATATCCCCTCTCTGATGAAAACCTCTAATAGCTCCCTGGCCCAATGACTGCTCTGATAGGAAGCAGTAGCTCTTACTAATTTAGGTCATTTGAAAAGTGACTGATAAAGGAGCTCCTTAAGTGATATAGGCAGCATTCTCTTCAGGGAAGCCCCTGAGGTGCCTGGGGTCTGGTAATAGTGACTCTGCCTTGTCCACTGACAGTGCCAGGAGAGCTGCTCTGAAGTTCAGCTCACCCAAGAAGAATTAGAAGAGCAACAGTCCACGATAAATAAAATGTCAAAGAATGCTGCTTTCTTTATTCGTAAGTGACCTTTCAAAATAAAGATAATGTAAGCTAGCACAAATATCTTCTTTTTCTCTCTAAAAGTAGACACAGGGGGCTGGTGAGGTGGTTCAGCGGTCTAAAGTGCCTGCTTAGGAAAGCATAGGCAACTTCAGGGTCTGTGGTGTGATCCCTGGCACCAAAGCTGTGCCAGTCTCCACCCCCAGGGCAGACTGAGCTGGCTATAGTAATAAAAAACAAATAAATAAAGATAAAAGTAGACACAGAATGACAGATGTGTCAGTGTTTTTACAATCTTCATGGGCAGGTGCAGGATTCTGTGCTTTATGAGATGTAGCCATTCCCTGTGTTATTCTGCAACACTCAATCTTAACCTCTGCCTCTATAAAATTCCAACTCATCATGTTCATCTTAGGTTAAAGAGAGAATAAGATGTTCAACTACTGTATTTCTATTAAACAAAGATAATAAATTATACTTATATTGCTTTTCATATTGGTGACATTTATTTTATTAATCCAATATTTACATCACTTAAATATTGACTTACCAATTATTAACTTGAAATAAAAAATTAATCCTTAGGGTAAAATAAAAAGGTATGCACCTTCAAGACTTTCTGCCTAGGTTCTACTGACTTGATTACATGAATGAATGCTGATGTTAATAACCCTTTCTCAAGCTTCAGCGGACATGATAAAGCTTGCATTGTTCTGTGCATAGTATAGCGTGTCCATTATTATACCTGGAAATATAAATTTCAGAAATACTCCATGCTAACAAGTATGATTTCAAGTTAATTAACTCAAAATATTTAATAATTCTATGTATTTCTATGGCTTCTTCAAATGACAGAAACATGATTGTGAGACACTTCATAAGACAGCGACTTAAAAACTGCACTGGTAACACCAGAGACTTAAGGAAATGGGCTAGAAACTACATGCCACTTTCATCAAAATAAGTTAATATTCAAATGGGTGTATTTTGATATATCAGTTGTTCACATTCTAATTCTACCCTTGTATAGATAAGTGGCATAAATAATATTTTGCACACTGCATTGAAATATTAAGTGGGTCTTTACCTGTGCATAATATGTTTGTATCGATCACGGACTTTGAAATTTGCAAACCACTGCTTACCAAAATCTTCAAACCAGTTTTTATAGTCAATTAAGTACAATTTAAAATTTCACCTTCTTACTGTTTTTTTTTTTTTTTTATTTTTTTTTTTTTTTTTTTTTTTTTTTTTTTTTTTTTTTTTTTTTTTTTTTTTTTTTTTGTGGGACCAGGGTTCAAACTCACGACCTTGCACTTGCCCAGCAGGCACTTTTGCCTCGGAGCTATCTCCCCAGCCCCTCACCTTCTTATTGTTGTTCAAGATATCACTTTATGTTTTAAATACTTAATAAATGGTACCATGGGGCCGGGCGTGGTGGCGCACAATCCCAGCCCTCAGGAGGCTGAGGCAGGAGGATCGATATGAGTTCGAGACCAGCCTGGGCTGCAAAAGTGAGCTGAAGGCCAGCCTGAACTGCATAGCGAGACCCTGTCTCAAAAGGACAAAATAAAATAAAATAAAATAAAATAAAATAAAATAAAATAAAATAAAATAAAAATAAAAATAAATGGTAGCATGCACAGCAGTGTGACCATCCTGATTGCATTATTAATCAATATTAACTTTGTATTTTGTTCTTTCAATTATCTTTTTAAACATAAAACAAAACAATGATAGATTTTTTTATTATTTCCGTTAAAAAGAAAACTGTTTGTACTTTTGCTCTAAATAAAATAATTGCTTTATGCCAGAAGTGATGTAGCTCTTTATAGGAGCTTTCTGACTTAACGTTGCATAAATTTCCCTGTCCATGATCTTACATGTATACATATAAAAACTTACAATATAGATGAATAAAGTATGCAAAATATATAGTTTTATGTAAATTCATATGTATGCACATACTAAGAGTGTTTTCATCACCTGGCTTCTGCTCTTCCTTTCCTATTTCTGCTTATAATTTAATCTCAGACATTTTTTACTTATGTTAACTCTTGGTTAACTGTCCTAGGGATAATTGGTAATTTTCTTGTGGACATTTGCTTGACTTACCTTACAAAGTATATTCTGTTGTTTATAGTCTGAAGTTTACTGATTACAAGTATTGATATGTCAAGTATATTGAGTAGTGCTTTTGTTTGAAACATTCTATGTGGCAAATAAGAGGTAGAATTATTATATTTATTGGAATTGCCCCAAACAAATAAAATAGAAATATTGTAATAAACTCTTATATTCATTCAATAATTTTTCTACTCCTTAAATATGTTTTCATGGTAAGTGAAGCAAGTTGAATTATAATTGTGACTTACTTGATTTAGGTAGAGATTGGATAAGTGTATATCAGGAACAATTTAAAACTGCCTTAAAAGATGTTAATAAAATATTCTGTGATTTATTTCAACCAATGCTCAATATGTATGAAGCTGAAGCTCTATGTTACATACATGTTAAATAAAAAATGATAACTTAAAAGTTTGAAAAGTGAAAAAATGTTGAAAAATATTCCAAGCATGTTACATATCCTTCATGGAGAAATACTATATGGCACTTTCAGAGTTCAAGAGAGAGCAAAACCTCTTATGTGTGTGTTGTGTTTTCAGTGGACTAGGGATGAAAGCTAGAAAATGAATTTCACTCTGCCCATAAGCACCCTGATGAGTTGTGGGTGTTGCAGAGTCAGGACAACCAGCCAGGAACTGGGGCTTGAGCAGACATCAAGAAGAGTCTAGACCAAAAGGCAATTAATCTGTGGGAAGTAAATTTAAATTACCTCTAGGAAAGCAGAATTAAAAGCACACCCAGAGTTCTCTCTCAAATTCTAATACTCAAGGAAAAACCAAAGCTCCTTATGGATTTTCCAAATCTCAAATTTATTAAAATAAATTTTAATATATTTTAAAGCATTGTCAGAAGTGTTTGCTCTTTTTTGTGGTATAAACAAATCCAGTGCCTACTCATGGACTTTAAACAACCACTTCAAATAAATGGGAAGCTCCATTTCACATAAATAGAAAGCTCTTATATCTAATAAAATTATAGCTGGCCTGAAGTTTATAAATAATATTCTGAGCATGTAAATTTTCCTATCAACAAAATGTATAACTCTCATTTTACCAGATACCTTTCAGTTTTTACAATAAGACTGTTTTGAAGGCAATATTAGAAAAATTTCTAAACATTAAAGAACAGAAGGAGCCATGAGTTAGGTTTGTTTGATAAAAGTGATATATCTCGTTACATGACTGTTCACTACTAAAAATATCCAAAACATCAAAAGGATTTTTTTTCACTTTTTAAAGATATATTGGCATTAAGAAGTCATAACCAGAAATAAATTCTAAAAATATAATTACCTTATTTCCCTCTCTAAAATTTTATTTTGATAAAACCATTAGAAATATTCAAAAATTTCAGAAATGAAAAAAGTTATTAGGACTCTTAAAATATTTTAAAATTTTTTATTTGATTTTAAATTTTTCTAAAAAAATTATAGCTGGATTGAAGTGTATAAATAATATTCTGAGTATGTAAAGTATTTGCGAACAGAGAGCAACTACATGTTTTCACCTGATTGATTGCAAAATGACTAGAGGAATTTTCATTCAAGATAATTCAATTATGTACAAGAAGTCTCTAGAAAGGCTTTTTAAGCACTGGAGTGAAGAAATTCTTGACTGGAGAATTTTAAAAGTGAAAGATATCTTTCAGTCTCTCTGAACACATTTGGAAGTATGACCTTAAGAGAAATTGCCCATAAATATGTCCTCTGGATTCGGGAGTTCTTTTTCCTTCTTATTTAATATCATGTAATATTTTCCATTTACTTAAAAGAAAAAAGTCACATGGAGCATATTCCTAGCCAGGATTCCCCATTATTGCTTCAGCAGAGTACTCAAGGTCACAAAGGGGCTTTTTGTTTGTTTGTTTGTTTGTTTTATTTTGTTTTGTTTTTCTTTAAGATGAGTAATTAAAGATTGTGAACTAATTTTCAAAAGTTCAGATAAGTCATATTACAACTCAGCATTTTTTTGAACTCAGGCCCTTGCACTTGCCAGGCAAGTGCTTATTCTACTGAGCTAACTCCCCAGACCCCCCCATATTACCATGTTTCTTGGGGCTACTTTGCTGGTAGTACTGATGGAGGAAGTGAGCAGATGGGGGTGCACCTGCCAGAATTAATTGAGACAGGGTCCATCACAGAATTTCATGAGTTTTCATTTTTTACTTTAGAGCTCAATGTTTTTAATAACCTGTTCTTTTTATATTTAGCTCTTAAGATCAAGAAATGTCCACTCCATTACATAAAAATGACAGTAATATGTATCTAATCTGTTAACAAGAGTAACAAGATAGTGTCCGTAGGGATTCATGGGCTCATCTTCCTTAGTTTTATACATCACTTGTCCTATCCTTTTGCAAAGTGAGCAAGGTCTCCAGATGAAGCAAAGGCTATCAATCCAGGTACAAGGAGTATATCAGACTTGCATGCTTCTCTTTAAACAATGTGGACTAGTGAACAATCCCAGAAAAAAAAAAGGAACAAAAAGTTTGTTAAGTATCTCAACTTTATTTCCAAAAAAATGGTACAAATTTACATTAGCACAGTAATTCATAAACAAAACTGTTCACCTTCACAATGGAGGCTAAGTATTTCAAGTGAAAATACTTATGAACTACTCAAAATTTAGTACAAAAATTTAGTACAAATATCAGTTCTTAAAATAGTCTTTAAGCCTAACATATAAATCAGTCTTTCAAACAAAATACTCCCTTTAAAAGCCTCCTGCTTTTCTTTGGAAACCCTTAGTTTATGAAGTTCATCATTTTGATTTGTAAGTATTTTGCAAACTATCTTAGAAATCTCATCTTTAGCAAATAAACTTTACATAGTTTCCTAATGACTAGTCATTTTTGTTTGAGCTTATACTTTTTTAAGCTCTCCTCATTGTTTAAAGTTTTTGTACACTATGAACATGTATTTATAGGTCGAATCTATTCCACAATGACTTACACTGAATTGAATATCAGAACCCTAAAAATACAGATATATCATTTAGAGTAATACATGATTTGTAACTTGTAGATTTCACATTGTTTTACTATTTAACAGATGTAAATTTGGACCAATTGCGAACTGAACTATTTGAATCATTTAAAAATTTTGGAGTTCAGCTTTAAAATGGCAATCATTTCTAAAGTGTTGAATTAGAATGTGATGCTCATAGAATTGAAAACAAATGCCAACAATGTTTGCCTAGTTATAATCATGGAACATGTCTCCAAAGCAAATCTATATTAACCCAACTCAATGTGCTAGTTGAGATAGAAGAAAGCAGTACTAAGCTGCATTTCCTGTCAGTATCCTTGGGGGAAAAACTATTGCTGTGACTTGAAAAGTGCCCAAAAGTTTTCGTAGCCTCCAATTAGCTGCAAAGTTCTATTATTAAAAATCATAACAAGCACCCCCCCCTTAGTGTCCCTGAATCCTTCATTATTTAGGTCCTAGATGCAGATGCTCCTGCATTAGAACATACAGCCTCAAAGCTAGCTTTGACGTTTAGTTGCACTGTACAGTCAGTGCTGTCATGTAATAAACTGGAAGGACAACAGAATCTAAGGAATGTCTTAGGGAACCTCCTGGGCCCAGCTCTTAAGGAGAGGTGAGCAGCAGAACAAAGACATGTTAAGGACAATCTACCATGAGATACAGGCCAACTCATCACCTCTATTTAACCTTTTAGTTTTCACCTGTCATGAAATCCATATAGTGAATTCAAGAGGCTGGACAGAGAAAAACAATAGCAACATCTTCAGAATAAGAAATGAAGGCCATGTTTTCTTAGCTACAGAAACTCTATGTCACATTCTTAGATCAGTCTTCACTTTCTCCATTACTATTTTCCTTTACTATAATTTGGACTTAAAGGAATGGGTGTATGGGGGAGATTGTAGTATGTGTATTGGTTATGTGAGCATTATTGTGTGAGTTTAAAAGAGCATAAGAGCAAGCATAAATGACTGTGTGTGCATGTGCGTGTGTGTGAGTGATATATATTATATTATATATTATATATTATGTATTATATATTACATAATATATATATATATATATATCATTATATATATATATAGATAGATAGATAGATAGAGAGAGAGAGAGAGAGAGAGAGAGAGAGAGAGAGAGATGGAAGATGAATGCGGTGCTGCTGGACTGAAGTTAATGAGCCAAACTCATGGATGCCAATGGAATACTTATAACCTTAGAGCAATTTTCAGCAATTCAACACCATATGGAAGAGTTTTGGAAAAAACTGGTGTATGAATATGTTGAACTTGATTGTTCAGATAACATTCATCCTAAAAAATATAATTTCCATATGAACCTCTTTGTATGAAAGATAAACCAAAAGCAGGCTCCTAATAAACATATTGAAAGAAAGTGATGGGTTTTACTGTACTAAAAGGACATTTTTTAAGATTGTAAAATTGAAACACTTGGAATAAGCAGCTTATCTCCAAGATGTATTTTTACTTTTATCTTTAATTTTTTTTTTTGTCTTATTAAAATAGGGTCTCGCTATGCAGTTCAGGCTGGCCTGTAGCTCAGTTTGCAGCCCAGGCTGGTCTCAAACTCACACTGATCCTCCTGCCTCAGCCTCCCAAGTGCTGGAGGCTTGTGCCACCACACCCGGCTTTCCAAGATGCATTTTGAAAATTAGACAATTTCATTTGAGAAATCAAGTATCCCCATAAAATGTACAAAAATATTATGAGCAAATATTCAAAGGAAATTTTCTAAAACATTGATACACTTGAAGAATTCTTCATCCTTGGAGAGGATGCTATACAACACAATGTGATACCAATATTCAATGGCATATAAGCTAAAATAAACCAACTGAGAGAACGCTATTCCTATTCCTGGTTTCTGTCTGGCATCACAGTTCTCACAGAGTCGTGGGCCACAGGGAGCGTGCCCACTAGCAGCTGTCTCCTCCTTGCCCACAGTTCTCTTCCCGTCAAACACCCTGCCCAAATGCCCTGGAATCGATTTCTCCAAGTGCTCGAATCACCTAAAGTGAGATGACAAGATGCTTCAGCTCATGGCAGGACCCAAGAAATGGACAGCACACAGGACACAGTGGCCAGAACTTCAGTGTGTACATAATATATTATTCGCAAGTTCACAATGTCCCTACCCTTTGTAAGTACAAGTTTTCCTCACTTATTCAATTCTGTCAAATTTATATTAAATATTTCTGGTAAGATTTTACTCCTGAATCAAATATGTGTTCAGTTGTCACTATGAAAATTCCTCCTTTTCTTGCCTTAAATATTCAAAAGGCTCTGTATTCCTCGTGAGATTGTTAAAAAAAATTCAAGTCTCAAAAATCTACATTTCTTCTGCCTGGAGCCTCACTGGGCTCTTCTTATGCTATCTTAACTCCAGCCTTTGCCTCCCTCTGCAGCAGCCTCCAGAGTCCCTCATTTTAGCCTACAGTATGTAAAATTTGGAACAATAAGTCCTAAATGATTGGCATTACAATGTGGAGAACTGAGTAGGGATATGGTCCAGAGTTTGAAAGTAATAAGGAAGATTAAGATATTGAGTTTCCTTGTCGTTCTTTCTTTGTCAGGGGTGAGCTTTACTGAGGATGGACGCCAGGAGCAGCCTACCACTGAGTTACATTCCAGCCCTTTTTATTCCTTGTGATTAGATAGAGTCCCACATAGACATAGGGCTTACCACCCTCTTGCTCCAGCCTCCCTCGGTGCAGAGCTTACTGCCGTATGCCACAGTGACCAGCTTCCTTGTCTCCTTTCACCATGTCTTGTATCATTCTTTATTATGACTGATGCTTCAGAAAAACAATGATCAAAGCAGATTTCCATCAGGCATCTATGTTTTGTGCTAAAATAAATAATGCAATTCTATGCAGTCTATTAATGTGTAATTTTTTTTTCTTTTTTGGGGGGGAGGGTTCGGTGTCAAACTCAGACTTTACACTTTCTAGGTAGGTGCTATATATCTGAGCTATATCCCCAGGCCCAGTTTATTAATTTTAAAAAATCAGGTTTGGCCAGATATCTCAGCAGATTAAAGCACCTGCGTAGGCAGGGTGCAGGGATTGGGGATCGATACCAGGCACCACAAGATGTGCACACCTGTATCCCGAGGTGTGCTGAGACAGCGATTGAGACTGAGCATGGTGGCACGTGCCTGGAATCCTGGTGCTTGGAGGGCTGAAATAGGAGCATCTCTATGAGTCTGATCTGTGTGGGCAGACCCTGCAGCTCTGTACTGAATGCATACAAAGTCTTAATTTTCACATAACATTATATTATAAATAAAACCGTTATAATTACGTAAACCTGTTTATAATAAAGAATATAATTTTTAATGAAATATTCACAGGAATGTGTTCAAAACTACATTTTTGTATTGAAAGAGCAATAGCAAAGTCTAAACACACATTGTTATTTATGCCTCATAAAAATAGCTTTCATATATTGGCAATTTAACGAGGAAAAAGTACTGCACCTTCACACACACACACACACACACACACACACTCTCTCTCTCTCACACACACACACACACACACACACACACACACGAAATCTAAACTCAGGCAGAGCACACCATATTCCCTACTTCTGAAAGACTGGAGTGCAGTTGTTGCCACAGTGGCCCAGGCTGTGTCCCCAGGCTGTAAGCAATGAATATGAAGTCGTGTTACTGCGCAAGATTCACTCTCCCTAGGGTCACTGTCATTGTTGCCACAATCTGGTTTTGTTTTCAGTTTCTCGATGGATATTTTTTCATTAGAGCTTAATTTTGCAGATGAACACTTGTTTAATCACATCTGTTGAAAGAGTTGGTGTTTCACATTGGTCACACACATAGGGGTCATACATGCAGCAGAAGGAAAAGGGGACAGGATGAAGCCAAGTGCCCAGCCAAGAAAGTAAGGAATTTGCTTGCAAAGCTACTGTTTCAAGATTTTGAACAAATCTTTTGAAATTGGAACTTGCCATGGATCATTTTGCACTTATTTCAG
This sequence comes from Myocastor coypus, assembly GCA_004027025.1. Classification (NCBI taxonomy): domain Eukaryota; kingdom Metazoa; phylum Chordata; class Mammalia; order Rodentia; family Myocastoridae; genus Myocastor; species Myocastor coypus. The sequence goes on from PVJA010022292.1 coordinate 27,249, forward strand.
GGGGTATGCAAAATCAAAATATAAATGAGGAAGAGATTCATAATGCAATTCCAATACACAAGAAAATTCTAAGTGACAGTAGTGCAAAATTACTATAATCTGCCAATTCCTCAAGGTTGTTAGGCCATTTTGAAAATAAGTATTTCTTTGATATACAAACTAATAAGCACTGAGAATCAAGTCAAGGAGAAAAATCAGTCATGAAACACGATGGCTAACTTTATGATAGAATCTCAGTGTGCAAGCTGTTCCAGTGTTAGTCTTTTATCTATGGAGGATGGAGACACATGCACGTCATAAAGTGCCAGATTGTTTTCTACATTTCTTAGGAGCATAGCCATATTGAAGAGACAATTAACCACATGATGTTAATTACTGAAGAAATTATCATTACTCATTAAAGGAAAATGCAAACTGCCATATGTGCATATAAAATTTTAAAATTGTGTTAATACATATGCATTTTAACTATATATATACACACATATATACGTATACATATATATACGTATATATATACATATATATATATATATATATATAAAGAGAGAGAGAGAGAGAGAGAGAGAGAGAGAAAGCGAAAACCAAAATTTGTGTATCAACTTCAGGTGTTCACCAAGTTCACCAAACTAATAACTGGAAGCCAATGGCCACCAGTTGGAACACCTCTTATAATTTCAGCTGCAGCTGCCAATGGTAACTTTATTGATTTCATAATGCCATAATGCTTAAATAAATTTGACAGTAATATATATATATATGTAATTTATATATATATATATATATATACATATATATATATATATATATATGTAATATATATATGTAATTTTGGGCAACCTTTCTCTCTCTCTCTATCTCTCATCTCTATCTGTTGTATCAGTGCTCTTACATGAATAATCTAAACAAGCACAAAATTTAAGAAATTTTATTACTGCAATCACTAAATTAGCAATAGATTAGCAATATTTATATAATTTTATATGAAGCTAAGGTTGATATGTAGTTTGAATTGGAAAATTAGCCCTTAAAAAGAATGAGTAGTTTAAAAGTAAAGATAAGAAAATAAATCAGGTATGTATTAAGAACAAAACTGCAAATATATTGCTTATTTTTAGATAAGTGGAAAGAAGAAAAATGGAACTCCCTATTTTTTTTATTAATGAACTACTTTAGAAAGAAAACACGTTGACTTAATATAATTGACTTTCCCTAGAAGTTTCAACAACATTACCTCAGAGTGTTTTGCAAAGTATCAAGAGTGCAGTTTTTGCTTTTCTCTCATTGAAAATAATGAGAATTATAGGAACAGGAATATTGAACTTCTTGGAATATGTCTCCTCTCTAGATTTTTTATATTCATTCCAGTATTATAATCATAGGTCTGCTTTAGTCTGTTTATAATCATGTAACAATGGCACACAGATTCCTTTCACAAAACAAATACATAGGTGTCATTATAAAGTCTTCATATGTATATTCATATTTTCAATTAAATCAAAGGAATATAAAAATATGGGCATCAGTTTAGATAAATACACCATGATAGTGACATAGTCTCTCTTAGAATCATTAATACCATCCACACAGTGCCATTTGGATGCCTATAATCTATGCATATATTTTATAGCAACGGATTTAACGCTGACGTTATCTAAGAATAATCTAACAAGATTTTTTTTTTTTTTGTCTTTTTGAGACAGGGTCTGGCTATGCAGTTGAGGCTGGTCCTGAGCTCACTTTTGTAGCCCAGGCTGGTCTTGAACTCGCACCGATCCTCCTGCCTCAGCCTCCCGACTGCTGGGATTACAGGCGTGCGCCACCACGCCCGGCTTTCTAACAAGATTTTAAATTGAATTTGAAGACAACGTCACAGATTAATTAAAGTAGATTTCTGGAATATGCAGCCTCCATGTAGTGCCACTGTCATCCAGGGTCATTCTCATCATAAATATTTATATAGCAATTTCTTGACTTTTATGTGGAAGGGAAGACACATCCTTTTTGGAGTTCGGTGTGGTATGTCATCAACCATTAGTTCTGCAAAGGCAGCACAGGCTCTGAGAGCATAGAAAACCTTTGATTCTCTTCCCCGACACTGCAGCATAGCAGCATCAGTTGCAGCTGTACATGAAGATTAAATTTAGCAGCTGTAGCAAAAGGTTTTTGGTACAACTGAGCCTTTTAGCCTCTGATATCTTTCCCTTCACTGTTTCCAAAAAATCAGAAGCTACTATCAGTTACTTTGAATGTGGTTCACATAAACAACTCTGTCTTACTTCTATTAATGACTCAGTATTCCTCCACTTTTAAGCCAGAATATTATTATCTGAAAATGGAAAATTAATTTAGAATCACACAGTACTGAAAGAATTCAATTTTGGAACATCCTCAAGTTTTGTCTAAGAATATGATATGAGAACATATTTTTTCATAACTCATTTAAAACTATAATTAAAATTCAATGTAGAAAATTCATTTCATAGAATCTAATCTTAAAGAAAATATTTTCTGTTCAGTATGTGAGGCTGAGCATGATTTTAGACAGTTTTTCATCTCAGACTGTGAAAAAAAACCCTAGGAAAATGAGAGTGCCATCTTTTCGTTAGTTAATGTAAAAACTGTAGGAGTTTTAAAAAAAGATAAAATGGAGATGGAGAAAGAGAGAAGGGACAGGTTAAATAATGCAATGCTTACAAACAGCAGGGGCCATTGTGAATGGAGAAGACCTGGGTACATCTCTGCCATTGTAATGCTTTCTGAGCCTGAGTTCAAAAACTAATAACCATCCTATGTGACGTTGGAATATTTCACTTTGTCTTTTTTTATTTCTTTAAAGTATTTTTGTTTAATTCTTGCTTACCTAGTTTATTTCTGCCAAAGGTTATTATTATTATTATTATTATTATTATTATTATTATTACTATTGTTATTATTATTAGCATTGCTGGCTCAGCCTTCCCTATGGGTGGGGCTGATGCAGCATGTGGTGGGATCAAAACATGATCCCTGAAGTTGCCTAAGCTTGCTAAGCAGCTGCTTTAGACTGCTGAGCCATCTCACCAGCCCTTCACTTTGTCTTGTGGATGATAAAACAAACACCTGGAGAAGAGTTAAGCAATATCTAGAAAGTTAGAAATTATGTTTCCAAATGTGGAAACTGATGCATAAAAAACATTTTCTTTAAAAAGGTGCATTTTAAAAGCAATAAATATAAATTAATCACTCATAGATAATTATTATCTTAGATTTAATAATAAAAACTGTTTATCATGCTAAAGACATACATTTAAAATATTATATACAAATACAAATTTATTTATGACATCATATATTTAAGTACACATGAAGTAAAATGAACATTTTTGACAAAAATATGTTGTATATCCCTGAAGAATGTGAGTAAATTTCATTTTTTTAAAATGTATTTAGTACAGGGTATTTAGGATTTCACTACACAGATCGGACTTGTAGTGATCCTTCCTGTTTTTCAATCTCCCAAGTACTGGGATTACAAGCTCGCACTACCACACCCAGTCTCAACTGCTATCTCTGTGGGCCCTTAGGATGGGGCTGGAATGGTTCAAATAAATTTAACCTGAAGCAGGGTGAACTGCTTCTCAGGAACTTTACGCCAGGATGTTAGATGCTTTCACATACTCTAAACTCCAAAAGCTTATTGTCAAATACTTCATATTATGTAAGTAACAATTAACCAAGATCATATTGAAAAAGTAGATGAAGAAGATAAGAGAATACAAGAAACACAAAACAATTAATTTCTCAAGACTTGTGTATAAAATAGATATTTGCTTACATGATTTTAGATAGAATACTTAGATTTCCTGCACCAAACAAAAACTAATATGCAAAAGTCACACTTATTGTTAAAGAAATACCTCTGTAATCTTACTATAATATATGAAAGTAATTGTCACTTTTAGTATATTTCAAAATTAATAACATCTACCTAGAGGCTTGAATACATGAATTTATTTTTCATGCATTTAAATAGCTAACTAAAAGCACATTCTTTTGAAAGCATTATTAAATTCTAGTATATACAAACAAAGATCTACCCCAAATGACATGAACATATTCTCATCCATGGAGAAGATTACAGGAACTTTTGCTTTCCTGAACATTTGTAAAGCTTAATACTATATTTTTGGTTTTAATGATATGTTACATATCATCTAAAGAGTGATTTCCACAATCCTTTCCAGAGAAGTTATTTGTTGGGACTTCTACTTCATTGGTATTCTATTATCTCACAGAGTTCTTGGTAGTATCCTGAGGCACGTCTACCTCCCAAATATACACACTGAGCCTATTAGCATGCATAACCCCATATAATGTGGACATACACACAGAATCTAAATATACTTTCAAACATATACTTGAATGTGTGTGTATGTGTGTGTGAGTGTGTAGGTGCACAGGGTGATATAATGTCCCATTGATATAATTAAATTGAAGCCTTTTTGTGTCTTTTTCAAAAAAAATATTAAAATATATGCTTAAGATTATCAAATTAAAATGTCTTCCATATAAATGAAGAAACTTGTCACCTAATTTTGGCATGTTAAGAAATTTTCTACTGAATGCATATTGACAAAAATACTTTCAGAGTACTATATTTTTGTTACAGTAGACTTCATCCCATGATCATTGCAATGTCAGATTTTAATGTGTAGTAGGATGATGGATAACACAGGAAATTTTATTAATATATAATACTAAAAATGGTACATGTAAAGAAAAGTGTGACACAAGCTACCTGAATAGTATCACAGTTCAGTGAAAAACAAGTTAGTCATGACTGTGGCTGATAATAGACTACGTGCGTCAGGAAAGGGATCCTTAAGGACTATTTCCTTTAGAAGCTCTACTGTGTGTTGTGCACTGCCATTCTCTCCATTGTTCATTTATTTAAATCATAGACTTGCAAAGTTTTACTTTTAAGGACAAAGGACTAAATTTGGATTTTTTTCCATTCAGAACAACAACAAAAAAACACGATAAGTATTTCATTTCAGTTGCTATTTACTAAAAATAACTATTTCATATCAGTGCATATAATGTTTAGAGAAGTTTAGAAAGAAATACAATGCGTTAAGAAGTCAATGGGATTGGTTGATATAAATGTCTTTTAATATCAAAATAATGCAGTAACAATTCATTTTAAAAATCTCTACACTCTCAGAAGTTTTTCATTTGCCATTTCTATCTTGCTAATACTAGAAATTATTGAGAATAAAAGCAAGGACATTCATAAAATTTTGACAATATTTAATTTCAATCCTCAGATTTTCTTCCATTTATTTGAGGCATACAAATAAAATCTAAGAATTCAATGAAGCTTATTCATTTTGTTAAGCTTTTTTCTGATACAAAATCATTTTCAGGAGATATGTATTCTAAGGTTTATATCAAACTTAAGTGTCACTTGTTTTATCTAATGTTTTCATTTAAATTCAAAACCTATTGTTTTAGAAGTGGTAATACCATTTTTGCCTTCATCTATTTATTTTTAAGTATAAAATTTATTTACTTATTTATTCATTTTTAATTGCATTGTAAAGAGTCTCACTAAGCAGCTCAGAAATTCAGTGATCCTCTTGTACTATAATACATTCTTTGAGTTCACTGAAAACTGTTCTAGTAGTACAGATTTTTTTTAAATTTTCTCTTGAAATAGTGGTACAAAATACATAAGATTACAGAGTTTTTCTTTTTGAACATCTTGCAATATATTTGCTACTACTGATATATCAAAATATACCATTCTTTTCATTAAAAGTCCACTACAAGTCATGTCTTTATACTGTCATCTCCAACTTGGAAACCAAAAACTCTTTTTATAACTAAAATTGATTTCTTTTCAAAACGACTTGGTAATTCAGTTCTCATGAGATTTTAAAAATTAAAGCTAAACTACGTGCAGCCACTTATTTTTAAACAAGCTTTCCTCTTTCCAAGTGTGTAACTCTCAACTTTTTCTTCTGTCAAATATGAACTGTACGTTAAAAATTTTCCAGAACAAAACCCAGAGCCAGGAGAAAGCAAAAGGAGTCTTACTGTTCTGGAAATTGCCAGATCCTTCTCCGACTCTATAGGAATGTTTACTGTAATAATTTTATGTGGGACTTGCAGCATTAAAATGATGAAAGGAATTCTGAAGTAACATTTAATGTGAGTGTAGAAGAAAACTAGTAGATTGTATTTTCACATTTGAGCTCTTTTGTTAAGTACTTCTTGGACCCTTTTAAACTCTGTTCAAACATGTCTCTTCAAATAAAAAGAATCCTATCATATAGTGGGAAGCATGATCAGATCAACTACCCAGTAATCAGTTGGTGGTAGATTTCAATTGGTGGTAGATTGAGTGGCCAACCACAAACATACCACTGCCATGTAATGGCAATCTTTGCCATTGCAACAGTATACTTTCCTGACCAATGAGTTTTGACTTAGTCAAATATGAATAATATATATTGGCCAAAGTCATGTTAAATAAGGTCAAAATGATACCTCAGAAGTGATACAGTGTGACAGAAGTACAAAATGTGCTTTTTACTTCAAACATTTCCGTGTGTTGAAATAAAGCTGACCTCAAGTTCTTTGTCAGTCCTTCCATGAACGAAATGTCAGTCTCCTCTCTCTCCAGTATTTGTAGTTGGTGACATCTCAAAGGCCCAGGCAAAACTGTAATGAAAAAGCCTAGAGAAAGCTATTAACGAGAGCTGAAAACACTTCAGAGGATGCTACTGATAATAAATATAGAGTTATGAAGGAAAAAAGATTATGAGAGGGTATAAAGAAAAACATGGTATAATCTGGAGAACAGGCAGATAAACTAATGATTTTTGAGAGCCAGCTAAGGATATTTGCAAGCTAAACATTGTAAATTCTGAATGTTGCTTTGCCTTTCATGATGAATTATGGGATTGACATAAAGAAGAAATTGTTCTACTTTTAAGCAGAATTTAGAGGTGTATTAGTTACTTTTTGCTCGTTGCCGGGACAAATACCCAACACTCAAAATGAAGGAAGGAAAGGTTTATTTAGCTCACAGTTTGTGGAGGTTTCAGTCCATATTCGGTTGGCCCAAGGCTGAGTGGAGCACGGTGGAGAGCATCCAGTTCAAGGCGGCAGAACAGCAGCAAAATGGTGGCAGAGGCAGCCAACCAA
>PVJA010022293.1:0-34451 GCA_004027025.1 Myocastor coypus
TGGCTAGATGTTTTCCTACAATGGGCCATATTTTTTCCCTGAGATACAGGGAAGCTTGACATTATTGGCGGCACCCTTTTGAGATTTCTGGTGTACATAAACCATTATCTCCTTAGGAGTGGGCCATCTTCTCCCACCTGCTAAGATGAAGATAAGAACTAACATTACAGGTTACCGACCAAGGTTAACGTATCCGTATGCCTTTAGTGCTACTGGTCCAATAGTAGCCAAGTACCTATGACTATAACCTTAATCGTCGATCATAGTTTGGACCATGTCGTATTCACCTCCTGATCTTGGCCTATAAAACTTTATCAGGGAGGTAGACTCACTCACTGGGAAGCCATTTGTGACCCTACCTGTCGCAGGAGCTATTCCCAGTCCCCATTCTCATTTCCTGCTCCTATGTCTCAATGAATTTTCGTAGGCCTATCTGCCATTGTTCCTCTCATTTCATCCTTCCATTTCTAGAAACACAAACTCAGCACATATGCCATCTATCAAGCTGGGAGTTATGGGTCATGTCCCTTCCATTAGTAGGACCAGAACCACTGATAAGTACCTTTGGAAACGATCCCGTCATAATGCTCGCAGTCTGCTTGTGATGGCTGTGTCTAGATGAACCCCCACCACCTCATGCAGCCATAGCTGGGACTTTTTATAAGAGGCTAAGTCTAGACTGTGATTGGCTCGTGCTGCAATCCTAGGGTTAAGGATGCTAGGATCGATCCGTCCACTGGTTGGTATGGCACTGCTCTGCTCCCACTGACCTGGATGCAAACTAAGTGGCAGAAAGAGACTTGTTGTGGCCCTTGCTTACTTGTTTTGTCTTCTGCCGGTCATTGACTGCTTCTTTTCCTCAGTACCCCTCTGCCACACCAGTCTACCTCAGAGGCAGCCAACTGTGGACTAACACCGCTGCAAACTTTAAACCAAACAAATGTTTCTTCCTTTAACCTGTGAATGTTGGGTATCTCATCTCAGCAATAAGCAAAAGTAAGGCACTGTTTATTCCAGAAAATGTTGACATTGGTAAATGTTTCTCTACATGGGCTAAATTATCTATGTAATGAGCAACCGTGATGGGAAAGCAGGTCTTTCAGCTCCAATTCAATGAGTGAGTGAGTTGTTAGCTTCCTGATGGATGATGATTAGGTTCTGGGAGCAGATCTGGCCTCCCTGCTGGTGAGGGCCAAGTGGCCCACAGCCATGTCACTCAACGCCCTTTGCTGGCAGTTATCTCTCAGTGACTTGGAGGAAGCCACAGTTCAAGCGGTGTGACTCCGGTTCAGTGGCTCAAATTGGCCATTTTCTCCCACTTAGATCACTGCCCTGTGTAGACACTGCCTGTTGGTGGTCGTAGAGTAGGAAATTCAAAAAGAGGTACAGACACAAAGTGACTTCTTTCTATTTTCCTATCTAGATGACCAGAAATAATCTACTGTACAATGTTCTTAAAAATGAAATAGTGCTAAAATCATATAGCAGTTATAATTTAGACATTTATAAAATATAGATAATAAAAGTTCTGAAGATGACCTTCAAGATTTATATAAAAGGTCCAACCAGTGGGTCTGCTTCAAAGGCAATCCTACGTAATTACCTGTGTACACTTAATAGTGGATTTCCATCCTGACAGATGATTAATTTTGTATCAAGTCAACACCTAGTGAGGTATTTTTTTGTTGTTGTTTTTACTTTTTTTTCACAAGCCATACTAATATAGCCTTACATCCTAGCACTTTAGGAAATATCAGTCTTTATCTCAACTACTCATGATAGTTGGTCTAGAAAAAAATGAAATTTTAAATAGTTCTGAGATTTTCTATAGGCACAATTAGGAAATACTTTACTCCTACACTGAGTTTTAAAGTAAAAATATTCCCCCTCACCACATGCCTGAGAGGGTCACAGTTCTTCAGGAATACTCAGTAGGGGAGCACACGACAGTGACAAGTACGAGTCAGGGTTCAAGTCTGTAGTGCTTCAAGTTTTGTCTGTCCTGGGATGGGTTCAATACTTCCAATGTTTTTAAATCAAGTACTGCAGAAGGCAACATGCAGAAGGCAACACTTCTCTTACTATGTTCTGTTTTTACAGTGCCCACCGTGACATTCTTGTGCAGTTTCTTTGTTCGATTGTCACCCTCTGCCCTACTAGCTTATTAATTCTTCAGACATCTTCAGTCTTTGCCTTCCAACCTCATTCTTAATTTCAGGGGCAGTAACTGGGAGGATACTTACCATATCTGGGTACGTGTATCTGTGACACCAAATGACCATCTTACTACAATAAATACATACTTACCTGTCTTCTTAACAATAAGAAAGGCTGTCTAGCTAATACCCTAAATTTTAAATGAACTCAAACATCTGTTTCAGCTCAGGGCATTCTGAAAGATTCTTCATAATATCTAAACTGCTAGTTGTTCATTTTCTGGCCTCATTATTGTTCATTTGTTGAAGCTCCTGTTCGCTTGCTACTTTTTCATGTTTTATGATGGCTAACTGTTCAAATGTCACGTTGTCTTCATATGTACACCAACATAACTTATGTGGACATGTTTTTCATTTTCATTCTTTCTAAATGAGTAGAGACAATAAAAATGAACAAAATAAATCTGTTTTCACATCTGGTTAACTATATTTGTGTAAAACCAAGTTCATACATTGTAAATTCTTCAGCAATCATGTTTCTGTACGTGATGATAAACTCAGTGCAATTAGAAAAATGAAACTTAATATTATGAGATCAACAACACTTAAAGATTAGGAATTACATAGTGCATCACTGTGAATTTACTGAAGATTCTCATTATGTATAATTATCAGTGCATAATTTTAAAGATGGACCTGCTTAGCAATGTCCCCGTGACAGGAACATTTCCTCTAATACATGGCTTCTGTTTTCTCAGGGTATTTTATCTTACCAGCAACAATGCTAGTACTATTATCTGTTTTTATCACAAAATTTATGCTTCATTCTTTTCATTTTATGGTACAAACAAACAAACGCCAAATGTGGTGATCACCTTCCCAAGCAATCCTCAGTCTGTCTGCCCATTCCAATAGGGTGCTACATTTTCTGGGTCATGTCACCCTGTCCCGACATGGAAGGAGGTGGGGTGGTGTTCCCCGCAAGGAGACAGTAGTGCCTGTTGAAGCAAGTCCAGCTATTCATACAACCCTGTGTCACCACAGAAAGGGATTCGAGGCACTTTTCAGAAATCAGTGTATCTTAGGACATCATGCTCTTCTCCATAAATTGTGGTGCCAAAATGGAAGAGCTGCAGAGGTGCAGGCGTATTTGGGAGCAGATGGTGGTACCTACTGCTGTGTCCAAATAGGTTGGTAGGCATATTTATCTGATATAGTTTTCAGCTATGGGAAGAAGCCAGCCATGTCTCTTTACTCAAAACCCAGGAACACAGGCTTTCAAGTAAAGATACACCACTTGGTAGAGTCTGCATGGCAATTAATAATAAGTAAATAGTATACTTTCAGATTTTGTATTCCTCTTCAATGACAGTCATCACAAACGCGCATCATTTTTATAGCTCTTTCTATACTTTTTAAAGCTACTTCTTTAAAGCACTTTTATATAAATAAGATCATTGCACATTAACATTATAAACTAATTGGAACACGTTTTCCTTTGAGTTGCTTGAAATACAGACTTTTTAAGTTTGAAGTGCTTCTGAGCCCTTCAATATAGCTCTCTCCAACTCTAATTAATTTGCATTGCAAAAGCAATGAGTTTGATCTCAGCTGTAGATGTCACAGTGACTTATCCTTTCAATGAAGTGATAATTGGTCTCTGGTTAATTCTATTCATAGAAACCACGGGCCATAAAAAAAGTAACCCTCACTTCCATTACACAGCTTGAGGCATCCAGTGACACCTATGCTGTTTCCTAGTGTGAAATATTTTTATGCTTAAAAACATAATTACAATTGTAGAAATACATCCTATAAGCAAATATATGATATCTGCCAAATAGTAACACAAGTAAGCATTGTTCACCTCAGTTGCACTGAGTCACTCGGGCTTTGACACACACACAAAAAATGAATTACTTATGCCCAAAGGTACCCACACAGGAGGGCATAATTTCAAATACTGCTTTACAATAGAACCTCTAAGTCCTAAAACAGACCTAATCCATAGACATTCATTAAACACAAAGATGACAATTCACATATTTTAAAATGTGCGATAATTTGAATATATGAATATATATATTCTCTCAATGTTTATAAATTGCAGAAGATACAAGAAAATTAATACTCTTAAACCAACATCCAGATTCGTTAAAATACCAGCATGGTACAGTATAGGGATTATAGTATTTTTTCTCTGGCCTCAACAAATATGTACATTATCTATCTCATAGGCATTGTCTTTTACACTCTTTTACAGACTGTTTATAAAACTATGATAATACTTCATGAATGCTTCTGTTTGTAAACAATTTGATTCACAAGCAATTGTTAGGTGATACTTGCTTCTGTTGGAAAACTTCACAATGTGCGGCGGATGTGACAGTGGCTTTCTTCCCCACACAAGCACAAATGAAGTCGTCTCTCCAAAAATGATGAAATTATTATGTTTATAAACCAATGTACAGAGGTAGCATCTCTAATATTTTCAAATCATAACTTATTCAGTTAAGCTATGAGACAGTAGGATTGCTTAATCTCTAAATCAGATATTTTCTGTACTTTATGAATATATTTCTCCAGCCCATGCGGGCTAAGAACAATGTAGTTGCTACTAAATACAACAATCTGTGGCTATGAGACAATTTTTCATTCTTAAGTTTACATGTTATACTTTTAATGATAACAGTAGGAATCCGTTTGATTTTTTTTTTTTTTAAGGTACATAGGGCTGGGGAGATAGCTCAGTGATCTAAATGCTTCCCTGGCAAATGCAAGGACCCAAGTTCAGTCCCTAGTACTGCAGGCCAGGCCAGCCTGGGAACACCAAGTGCACTGTGCTGGCCATTAAACTCAGGTCTTATAACACATGCCTGTAATCCAAGGGCTGTAGAGGTTAAGAGAGGAGGATGACCACACGTCTGAGCTGCCCATGCCTAATAAACAAATAGATAGATAAATAAATAAATGATCAAAAATATCTTTTGCCTTGAAAGGCAAAAGATTTATATGATCTGAAGAGAAACCAGAGTATAACGTTTTGTTTAGAAAAGGCATACATTCATAAATATAATATCTTGGTTCAAAAATCCATAGCATCATATAGTCCTAAGTAAACAATTGCTGCTTCAATATTTGTGTCTACTTCAGTTCCTATTATCTGTAAAGAACAATGTTCCACCATGGAGAATGTTTTTTAAATTTCACAAAATAGTGCAGTTTCTGAGACATAGAAGAATGTGAAAGTGCAGTAATATCAGCTAGTTTATAATATGAGTGAGCCTGAGGTTTTGTTTTCTTCCTAAACACTATTAACCTTCCCAACGACAAATAAAAGTTTAATCTCTAAGTAAATATTTTAAAAGGCATTGCTTTCTAAACGAGAGAGCAATTCTAGAGGTGAACTCAGAGAAAGGAAACTCCCAGGTCTACCAGAAAAAGCCTGGCTGTGAGTATGTGCCAATCATAAGTTAATTTTGAGTGTTTCATTTAGTCTTCTTCCTACATTCGACATGAACCTGAACTGAGTTTAAAGCATGATAGTAACTAATATTGTGCTTAGACTTATCCTCAAAATGAGCAATATTGTGTTTGCTCTAAACATGGAATAAAACATCCTCCTACAATGGATCATACACTTTATCCAATTGGCTGATTTTATTGGGTTTTGTTTAGTTTCTTTGTGCCTAGCAATTTTTTAAAGTTTAGTACTTATTACAGGGATTAATAAACCCATGTCTCTGTGACCAGCTAACAGACATTTACTGTTAGGCACTGTCCAATGTGCTGAATAGGCTTCTTGCCTAGAAAAAGACGTTTTAAAGACGTGATGCTGGGAAAGGAAACCACTGTTCATCCCTATGACACAAGAGCACATATATAAGCTACCTAGAAGTTCTATAATCCCACTGAAGCCTTGTAAACATTTGCGAGGCTAACAATATAATATGAAAGGAATGAATCTTTTACAAGTATTAGGATTACGTTGTGACTGGAAATTTGCCAGTCATGTACAGTTCCACAAATAATTCAAATACTAATCAGAAAGAAAACTTCTTTCAGGACATGATGGCGCACACCTGTAACCCCAGCACTCAGGAGGTGAGGCAAGAAGATCACTATGAGTTTGAGGCCAGCCTGGGCTATATCATGAGTTCAAAATCAGCCTGCACTGCACAGCAAAACTCGGTCTCAACAGACAAATTTAGTAATAATAATAACCATTTATCTTTTCAGCACTGCCAGTGAAATAAGGCAGCACAGAAACATCAGTGAGCTACGGATTTAGCTCTGTATCACAGTGTCTACCTGGCAAGCAGGAGGTTGTGAGGTTGAATCCTATATAGTTTTGTGTGTGGTACCAAGGACTGAAATCAGAACTGTGCATTTCCAGGCAAGTGCTTATTCTATTGAGCTATCTCCCCAGCCCCTGTGACTTTGATTCCTCCTACAAAATATATATATTTATATATTTTTATATTTATATATTTTTATAAATATATATATATATATATATATATATTTTAATTTTAAGCCAAACTTTGTAAGTTATTGCAAACACTCTGAGTCTCAACTTATTTAGTATAAACTATGCACTTCTCACATTTTTTTGAGGTATCAGGGATTGAACTCAGGACCTTGCACTTGCCATGCAAGTGCTTATTTTACTGGGATATCTTCCCAGACCCCACATTTTTCCATATTTTTTTACTAAATACTAAATGAAGTCATGAATGTGATGAACTTTCTATTCTCAAAAAGATAACAAAACAAAACAAAAAATTCCGTATATATATTTACTTGTCTTTCTTAGTGGCATCCTGGGGTCAATATTTGCAGAACCTTTGCCACCCCAAAGCACCCAAATGTATAGAGTCACTCTAGTATGTTTCTTTGCTTCAGTTTTCTACAGTCAACTTTTCTGTTTCACTAGTTCCAATTCCCTGGAAGTTTCTGACTGCTCTGACAAATGATTTTTGTCCAGATTTTGATAACACTGTTCACCTAACTCGTGCCCCATGCTATTATCCAACCCAAGTATTGTCAAACCTTGAGATAAGTGCCCACCCTTAATCATTTCAGTTGGAACAAAAGGACCCAGTTTGGTCAGCTGTGCTTCTGAACATTTCTAGACCACCTTTCACCACTGCAAATCATACTTGGTATGGCAGCACTGTGGCTTAATTTCTGAGCACCCCTAAGAATTTCTAATTAGGACTTATAGCAATTTTCAAGGGTAATGATAACCTAATACAGAAGACAAAGACAAATATACAAAGGGTGAGTTGTGAAAAAGAAATCAGTCTCTAAGCTCCTAATGTTCTTTAACCAACTTTTTTCTCAGTCCCCTCCCATAATAAGACCATATATGGACTGGCAACCAGCACCAATTGGAATGACCCATGAATAGCATCTCCTAAAGAATAAAATGAAAATCTCATCGTTAAAGATGACATTTCACCACGGTTTATACTCTGCAATATGCCCAAAGAACAATATCAGTCAGTAAGAGGCTCAGCGCATACTATGCCCATAGTTGTAGAATATTTTCGTATTTAAGACCTCCTCAGTGAAGAGTGTGTGTGTACCTTGTTGAATCCTGCTCTGAAAGTGGTCACTATAAAACAGAAAAGTTGAGTCCAATTTGTATCCGTCAACCTTGAGTAGTATTTTGTTGAGAACATACTCAATCACTACCTCACCTCAAGGTATCCTGTGGTACGTGCATGTGAATTTGTTTTTGTAAGACCAGCCCAAAAGGTTTCCATGCACCTAGAGGGAAAAAAAATGAAATCAGAATCTGCTAAAAAGTGAACAGATTATAGTTGGAATCAAGTAATTAACAATCCTTGCTAGAGGCAGGATTTCTCCAGATTTAAGGAAGACTTCTCCAGATTTAAGAAGTTGGAAGCAGTAAGGAGCTCGAAAAATGCACAGTATGGGAAATACTCAAAACTTTTGGACTTTATCTGTTACAGCAATGCAGGAAAGAAATAAACTGACCTTAAATTCCTGTATATGGCAATGCAGCAGCAAACAGACAATTAAGAAGAAAAATCTGAAGGTCAAATGTCAAAAATAAGAGCACTGACCCTGAGCTGTGACATTTTATAAATGTCCTTGGCTCACATTGAAGTGCAAGTGCTAATGTGGCCATTTATTTGTCTATTTATAAGAAGGGAAAAACAGCCCTGAGATTTTCTGAATGTTTGGAAATGGAACTTATTTTTCCTAGAAAGTAACAAGGGCCAAAACTGCAAGCATCCATTAATATCCATCAAAACTTGCATATGCAGCATATGTGACTTTAAGCAAGAATTGTCATACTATATTTCTCTGAGACATGAGAAAATAAATATTATAACATATTTAACATTTATAAAAACTGAAATATTTATTTGAAATATCCTGATAATGTGGTAGCTGAATAATTTAAAGGTGATCTGTGCATGCTTCTGTCTTTCTCATTTTCATAATTAGTAAAATGCCACTATAATGGAAAAAAGTTCCTTTAGAGTGTTGATCAAAAAAATCATTAAATATGTATTTCCCAGGCTAGTAAGCAGCCAGAATATTTTTTGTTTTCTAATTAAATAACTATAAAATTACTGAATCACACAATTGAATCAATAATTCTTTGTATGTATGACTGTACAGCAGAAAGGAGAAAATCTATTTGGGGGAAAAATAATTTTCTCCTTCAAGTAGTGGAAATGATTGAATAAAAGCAGTCTTTGTCCTGTTTCCTTAGAAATACCTATGAGAAGGGCTGTGCAGATAGCTCTGTGACTAAAGTACCTGCTTAGGCAGACTCAGAGTCCAGGGTTTGGTCCCAGGCATGCCATACTGCGCACACCCACAGGGCGCACTGAGACAGCAACTGAGACTGGGCGTGGTGGTGGACACCTATAATCCTAGTGCTTGGGAGGTTCACTAAGAGTCTGATCTGTATAGTGAGGCCCCGTAGAACCTATACTAAATCCATAAAAAGTAAATATATATGATGAGAAGTAGCTAAGAAATATTTAAGCATTAGAAAAATAAAATTTCCATTATACCATGATACATCTAGAGATGTATGTATTTTTTTTTTCTGATAAAAGATCTAAACAAGCTTTGAGCTACAAAGGTATCCTCTTCTTCTGTTCCTTTATCAAGTATCCTTTAAATACCTTGCACATGTTTTGCTTAGTCTATGACATTTGGAATATACTTTTACTGTGATTGTTTGGGATAAATTTCAGCCTCAGATCTTGTTCATCTACAGTCTTTGAAATTATCTAAATGCTTGAAATTTTGGCTTCTCCCCCGCGAATGTATGCCAGTGATAAAGTTTCTTTGTAAGACAATGTCACGCATGTACTAAGTCCTAAATCACAGCCCATCAACATTTTAGTTGAAGAGCAGTAGCTTTGCAATTAAGTGAGCTGTTGGGCAGGGTGTCTGATGCTACTTTTATTTTCACCATTTTAAATTTTTTAAAGGGAACAAAATAACAATAATAAAAAATTAGAACCTATGCAGAATTTCACTAACCAAAATAATAAAAGTTTGACAATATTTGTTGCATCGCATAGTGTTGACTTCAATTAGTCGTTTAGCTTATCAAATACATGCATACAAAACTGGAAGGAAAAACGTTACAGGAAATTAACAAGAGGAAAACAAACTGAAGGGTTAGCTGACTTTCCATACGTCAGCAAACATCAGCAGTGTGCTTCTTCCTTCATACACGCACCGATGCGTCTCTTTCCCCATCCGTCCCTATCCTGTCCACCTCATCTCAGTTGTTCCCTTTGAAGAGATTCTTTCCAATTTCACAGTATTTATTTTACCTTATAGATTTTATCTACTCTTTCAGATACTTATATTAGAGAGATAATTCAATGTTTGCACATGTGAGTCTGGTTTATTTAATTTAAGAGTATGGTCTCAACTTGCATGAATTTGCCGATAAAAACTTCAAATTTATCCTTTAATACCATATCTTCTTTATGCATTCCACAGTTGGTGGGCGTTTGGGCTGTTTCCAGGATTTAGTTATGACAAGTTGTGTTACATAGGTGTACATATATAAAATACTTAGGAATCAGTCTCACTAAGGAGGTCAAAGGTTTATACAATGAAAATGACAGTATTAAAAAAAAAGATTGAAGGGGATTTCAGAGAATGGAAAGATATTCTTTGCTTCTGGATAGGAAGAACCCACATTGTGAAAATGGCTATACTCCCCAAATTGTTATACAGATTCAATTCAATCTTCATTCAAATGCCATTAATGCATATATCAGATCTAGAGGAAAGTACTCCTAAAATCAGTCTGGAACCAGAAGAGACTCAAAATAATAAAAGCAATTCTGGGCAACAAATGAAACCCAGGATGTATCATAATCCCTAACTCAAAATTATACTACAAAGTTATTGTGATGAAATCTGCATGGTACTGGCCAAACAAAACAAAACAAGTAAACAAAAAAGAAAGCAGATCTAACTATCAATTAAAAGATTAGAAGATGCAAACTAACTACATACACACACAGTCACCTTATCTTTGACAAAGGGCACAAACTGGTTCACTGGACAAAACATAGCCTGTTTAATAAATGATGCTGGAAAAAAATGGCTTTCCACATACCAAAGGATAAATTAGACCCATGTTTAACACAATGCACTAAACTACAGTCAAAATGGATAAAAAATTTAAATATTAAAGTAGAAACATTAAATCTTCTGGAGGAAAAATCAGGTAGAAATCTTAAAGACATAGGGGTATATAGAGTTCATAAACACAAACCAAACTGCATAGGAAATACTTCAAAGAATCAAAATTACTATAGATCAAAAGAAATTACTAGCAGGGTTAAAATAAAATCCATGAACTGGGAAAAATTATATCTGATTGTCACTCTGACAAAGGTCTTCTGTAGAGAACATACAATTTATAAAAATATCAGGCCTTCCAAATTCAAAGACCCAATTTTAAAAATGGGTATCTCTCAATGAATATGCAATTCCCAGATGAAGAAATAGAAATGGCAAATAAATATATGAAAAAAAATGTTCAACATCATTAGTCTTTAGAGAAATGCAATCTACAACACTGAGTTTCCATCTCACCCCTGAAACAAGAGCTAGCAACAAAACTAGAACCAATCAGACTGGGAGAGGGGTGCATGCCTGTAATTCCAGTGCTTGGGAGGTTGCAAAACAGGAAAGATCACTACAAGTCTAACCTGGGAAGTGACACCTAGTAGAATCTGTACTAAATACATAAAAAAAAAGAATACAAAGAGTGACAAATTCTGGAGGTGCTTGGGGATGAAAGGAATCCTTGGCCACTGTAGGAAAGTGCAGACTGGTGCAACCACTATGGGCATCAGTGTGGAGATTACAAAGAGCTAGGGCTAGAAGTCCCATTCAACCTAGCTATTCCACTTCAGGATATTTTTCCAAATGCACTGAAAATATGCCACAGTTATATGTATGCAGTCATGTTTATAGCTGATGCTGTGTCTACTGCATAAAGCAGTGTAATTATAGGACGTTATCTCCCTTATCAATAGCTATAAAGAGGATAAAAATACTATATATAACTTCTAATGCTTCAAAAGGCTGTCTAAGCAAAACAAAATGAAAATATAGCACATTATAATAGCAAACTACTTTTAAAATAAACTCGCTGCTTGAATATACTTTTTCATCACTTTGACAAATGCAATAATTCTACCTTATTTTGTATTTATTTTTTTTAATTTTAAGAAATGCATTTTGCATTAGAGTGATTGGATGGAGAGAGAAAAATCCAAACTTTGGGGATCAAGAACTTTCTACCACTGACCTTTCACACAAAGTATGAACTTAAACTATATAAACTCTCCAGGCTAAGTTTCCTGGTCTTCAAAGGAGCAGTCATAACTTGAAAATAACAGACACATTGTATTCAGGATCTAATTAACTGACATATGATCAAAAGATATTTAAATGTAGTAACACGATAGAGTGACCACTTGAATTTTCCACTTCCTGTAGCAGTTCTGGAAATTCTCTTTCATGAATGTCTATGGTTATCCTAGGAGGACTAACTCAGCATCCTAAAACTATTCAAAATTAAACTTAGTTATAGTCATTTTGACTTTGGGTGGGAGACAAATGTCTCCCTGTGCCTAATATAGTGAATAAGGTAAAAAAAAAAAAAAAAGACACAGCACAGTGTTTTCATTTGACTGAAATTACCATTCTTATGCATTTCTATTCCATTCTGGATATCAAGGAAGCCATGAATGACACATATGAAAGAGGAATTTATGAACTACTTCGGAAAGAGTCAAGGATGAAGGGAGGTGTGATGGAAGAGAAAAATATTCTGTGAGAGAATAATGACTAGGTGTATTTTGCTATTGTAACTATTTTTATTTTTTAATTTACACATTCACCATAGTTGTAGACCACTCCTTTTTTTTTAAGTTTTATGTATTTGGTACAAGCTCTTGTCATGCAGCTCAGGCTCATTGTGACCCTCCATTTTTCAGTCTCCCCAGCTCTGGGAATATAGGCCTACACTACCATGCCCGGTCTCCATGGCCATGGGTTCTGGGGCAAGCACAGCATGTGGTACTGGGAATTGAACTTGGGTCCTTGCACTTACCAAGCAGGTGCTCAGACTGCTGAGTTATCTTGCCAGCCCCAGACCACACCTTCTAATATGGGTCAAAATTTGACCATAGTAGATCAAATCTAGTACTCCAAGTATTTGGTGAAAAGGCACCAGCTGTGAATTTTGTGGCTTTGATGTAAACCTAGATCCCCTGATGATTCTTTTGTTTGTTACAGAAACAATTTGAGTTGAATCTTACATGAGATTTTATACACTCTTAAGTTATACATGTGGACAAGTACTATGGTTCTCTCCTTTCGTATCTGGCCCTGAGAGTGTTTCTTTCAGCTACCAAGAACTGCCAAGCAATGACCTATTTTTGCACACAGAGAAGACATAACTAATAACTGGCCAATGTAAGGATTCAACGGCTGCATATTGTGTTCCAGCCTAGGGCAACACTGAAGGACCATTTCAGCTCCACATGACGTAATGCTCTGAGTCTTCTATTGTCCTCATCTTGCAGATAGCTTCTTGTTTTGCCCCATATTCTTTACTCCTTCCTTACAGGTACATCTCCTAAGGACTGACCAATAAACTTCTGCTTATAGATCAGTTCTCAGAGCCTATTTCCCAGAAGCACAATCTAAGGTATCCCGTAGGTTGAACAGCTTTAACGAGCAAAACATGACCTGAATAACTCTTTGCTGCTTATCATGGAACAGCAGGCAGTGGAAAAATTCAAAGTAAAACTGCTTAAAGTACTTCACAGTCCTTTGAAACCCACAAAACACACATGCATAGGCAAGTGCGTCCACATTTCAAAGTGGTTATTTATTGTAAACATTCTGGAAGCAATATTATAATTTTACATTTTCAGTTACCTAGCGATGAAATAATTGATAAATTTTATAATGATTTATAGCTTCATCAGCTTTTTGAAGAGTAAAAAATTCTTGCAAAAAATAAAATTCTTGCAAGTAGGTAAAATGTATCTACTAAAGTGTTTTCAAATGTTATAAAACATTTATGAATATAAAATTTAAAAATTAATGAAGTTGATATAAAGTGATGTCTTGCAGACATTTAATTAAAAATTTATTCATTTGATTTTGTGAATTTCTTTTTTATCTAAAGCAAATAAATTTACTTTTAGGGATTTACATTTTATATGGAGATTTTTGAAAATCTTATAGGTCATTGAAAATTTGAAGATACTTAAAACCATCTGACTAAAAATCTGGCATACATTTACAAAATCAAAGAATAAACATTTTCCTTTTCCTTCATGTCATAGATACAGATATAGATATAGACATAGACATAGACATAGATAGAGATATAGATGTAGACATAAATATTTGGTACAGGATCTCATTACACAGCACGACTCATAATGATTCATTTTTGCCTCCCTTTTTCTGGAATTACAAGCATGCACTACCATGCCCAGTCTCTGTGGCGGGCTTAGTGCACCTGGGGGTGGGGCCAGGACAGTACGCAGTCTTAGGGAAGGTGCTTGGCTTGCCCAAGAAGGTGCTTGACTTGCTGAGCTATCTTGTCAGCCCTATATCTCTTTTTATAGATTAATGGTAGACAAGTACATTCTTAATTGTGCTATTTTAAGTAGACTTTTATTCAAAGGTCACTTATTTTGGGAAAGAGAGAAAAAACTACAAACAATATTTGAACACAAAAATATTAAGGAAGGTAAAGATGGTTCCCTTTATTATTTCTGAGGAAATATTACATTTACTTCACCTTTCCCTTGTGTACATAACCATATCCTTTTTATATCTGTGTCCAATCAAATGCAACTCCTCTTTTCTTGCATGTTAAAGTGGTATTTCATGTGGTACCCTAACTGTGATGTAGTAGAGTACTGACATATCACACTGTCCTCTATTAGTCTGAAAAACACTACTCTTTAAATCAATTATTATAGAACTGTATGAACATAAAAGATAAATCAATAGGCTCAGATGTGTGTGCATGGGAGAAAGAGAGTGTCAGACAAAGGGATAGACAGAGACACATGCACCTAGACACACACACACACACACATACACACACACACACACACACACAAACACACACACCCCACAGATGTTTTCAGCCTGGAATATATCTGCATATCCTCATGTACTCAAAGGTAGAACTTCTGGGAAGTAACTGGATGATAGGGGTGGTGTAGTAATCTGTGGATTGACCCACAAATCGGTGTACATCTTGTTGTGCTGCTGGGAGGTGCACCCCAAGCAGAAGAGATGAGCCACTAAGAGTGTGTTCCAAAAGGCCACATCTCCCTCTGTGGATCTTCCATTCCCTCTCTTGTTCCTGGCCACCGTGGTCTGTGCAGCTTCCCTCCTTCAGATGCTCCCACGTGCTGTCTCTTTCATGGAGTCAGCCAACAATGGACTGAAAACCAACAATGGACTGTGAACCAAAACAAGCCTCTCCCCCAGTTGTGAATGCTGACTGCTGCATCCCAGGGGCAAGAATGTTATTGGGGTTCATTCAGCTACCAGAAAAGGAAGTCACTGTTGCCAGCACGAGTGGAATCAAACCTTGGCATCATGTCATTTAGAACTTTTCAGAACTACACTTTATAGCAGGCAAAATGGTGTGATGCACTGGGAGCTCTTGGAGCAGCTTTGTGGGAGAATTTGGAAATTTCAGAGATCCCAGCTACAGAAACCGTAGGATTCCATGAGCCATGGTGCAAGAGGCTGGTGGGAGCTTAGAAGATCAGCATGCTAGTAGTTTTACAGATAGTAAAGACCACACTCAGGAAACTTTGTAACAAATGGCAGTTGAACTCAATACCGTGTGCTACATTCTGATAAAACATGTTTCTATATTGTATTCATGTCTGGAGCTTTTCCCAGAGATTGTGATTAAGAATAGATAACTAATTACTAATCTGGTGGATAACATGTTAAGACAGCCTGAAAGTCAAGCTGTGGCCTCAGTTTTGTTGATGGTTTTTAGCCAGGATTATTGAGAAAATCAGCATCAAAAGGACTCTCATGAAAAGTTTTCATTTTTCCCAGAAAGTACTTGCAAAATTGGTGCCTTGTAGGGTTTAGCTCCTAACAGACTCACATTTAAAAGAAGCCAACAGGGTCAGGGAGATAGCTCAGTACAATAGGCTCTTAACTGGCAAGTGCAAGGTCCCGAGATCAATCCCTGGTACCTCAATCAATCAATCGATCAATCAATCAATCAATCAATCAATCAAACAAGCCAAGTCCTTTGCATCACAACCACAGGAAAGATGCTCGCCCTTTCTCCGAGTTCAGGAAGACCATACCCATCAGAGGCAAGTTGCAAAGCTGTGAAACTTTTAATTGACAGAGTCCCTGGACTCTGCTCAAAAAAGAACCAACTAGAGGATGAGTTCTTTGGGGTTCATTTAATAATTTCAGCTATTGAGGTGCTCAGAGGTTTTAGCTGCAATGGACCAAGGGGCCCCAGCTACTACTCAAAATGGAATCAAACCTTGGCATCATCCACAAGCCATTTGTTTTTAAAGCATGCAAAATGTAAGGTTTGTAGGATCAGCAGAGCTTCCACCCAGATTTCAGATGAAAGCATGGGAGACAAGTTAAGGAGCCCCGGTGGGACAATGTGTAAAGCTGTGAGAATAAAGGTGAAAATACAATGGAGACCCCATGAAGATAAAGAAGGCTGGAATATGGAACATCTGCCGAGGAAGCCTTCAGGCAGTGAACAAAGCCAGAACAAGATGCCACAGTGCTATAACAAGCAGTGCCGTGGGGTCAAGCCCCATCCTGCACCAAACCCGTGTCATACTGTATCTCACTTGACATGGAATTACAGAATTTAAGTTTTGTCCTGCAGAGATCTTGTCATTCTTTAGGCTCACCCCTTTTGCACCTCCTATTTCTCTCTTTTGTAATGGGAATGTCTACCTTATTCCATTGTATGTCAATCATATCTAACTTGCTTTTGATTTTTAAAGTTGTTGCCATTAAGAGCTTGCTTTGAATCTCAGAGAGGACTTTGGACTTTTTAGCAATGATAAACTGTCAAAACTGATGACTCCTAAAGATGGAATACATGCAAATTGTATCAGATGCACATGACTCTTTTGGGGGCCCAAAGTAGAACATAGTGGCTTTGATCTAGAACATTCTCCCAGAGCCTCCTGTGTTCAAAGGTGGGGCTTTGGAAATATGATTCAGTTGTGAGACCACTACTCATCCAAGGAGTAATCCATGGATTAATCTATAGCTAAATGTCTTGCTCGGAGGTTGAGGCCTAGCTGAGAGAGCTGGGTGTTGGGGCCATTACCTGGAAGGGCTCATGAGGACATGAGACAGAATTAACTTCGCATCCTTATATCACAGGTGTCAGATACTTGGATATTTGCAAGGAGTTGCTTAGATCAGCCTGCTACAGTTTATGTTCAGCTTGCTCAAAGTCACCAAAGATAATAATTGGTAAGAATTATTGCATTAAGACTTTGCTTTATCAAGCTTATGGACAATAGCAACATTGACAGTCATATGAATGAGTCCAACTATGTGTAAAGACTGTGGAGAGATATGTTCTGGTAGTGACTTTGTAATTAGACAATCGTTGTCACCAAAATCTCCTCTGCTCTATTTGATAAAATATTATAAGTCCTTTTTAAAAACTCAGAGAAATCCGTACACTAAATTGTAATGCTCCTTTCTCAGAATTAAATCTTAGTTTGATCTGAAATATGTCATGTAACAATCCTTTTCATAAATATGAAATAAAATAGTCACATTAAAATATAGGACTAATGTTGGTCTACATTTCACTGAAGGTACACTCAAACAAATGCATAACATGATTAGGTGGAAACAATTAACTAAACTTCAATTTATGTTCACTTTCCATAACTCTGCATGAATCAATGTACCGTAGTATCATATCTTCTAAGTGCTAAAACTCTGTTTAAGTGAGTGCCCACCAAAATGTGTTTATATAGGAATCCATTTCAGAATGTCTTCAGTAAAAATGACTCCTTAAAATTCTGCTATACTTTTCTCAAGCTCCATGCAACTTCTCACCTCTTTCCAATTATTCCTTGTGTAAACTTCATTGTTTCAATAACTGAGACACTTAATCTACTGAAAGGTCAATAACATCAACAGGAAAAACTATTTTTGAATATGTAACCATCATTTCACCATCAAAAGAATTAAACTGATATCTTTAGAGTTATTTAATGTCTGAGTCAGTGTTCTTATTTGTAGATAACAGATATTTGTTTGGTTATTTTAAGGACCTTAAAATAGTTCAAATTTAATGAGGTCTTGCATGTATCAGCCTCTATGATATATACTTGATACACACTATCTCACTAAATTCTCAAACTTCTTTAAAAATATATCCTATTTACTCCTTAAAAAGGGGTGTGTGTGTGTGTGTGTTACAAACTCTTCTCAGCCTTGGATGTTAATGCATTAGTTGAAGTTCTCCACAAAATAAAACCAGCAGGATATAATTATATATACAAAGAGTGATGGCATTAAAAAATAAGTCACTTAATTATAGGAGCTTGCAAATCCAAAATCCAGATGGAAAACCATAGACATGGTATTCTAAGATTTCACTTTTGCATTCTGATGGTAAATATTAATAGCAGCTACAGTTATACCCTTGTATAACATCTAATCTATTATTTGATGGAAACAAATGTATATCAAAATCTAGTTAAACTGACACGTGAAGTTAATCACCTCAGTATATTTGATTTAAGAAAAAGTCACATATTACCTATTTCATAGTCTCAAGTACTACTGAAGGCCAGGCAATCCGTGTTCCACATGTATTTGATGATTACATAACTAGAACACACTGGAAATTCCTGGCACAGTTGTAGTCACAAAATGCGGATGAATAAGTTTTGTTTGAGCCTAAGCTGGACTAAGGTTCTGAGCAGCTGCTCAGAGAAATGTGAACCACGCTGTTACTCGTTAATGCCTCTCTCATTATTTCTCCTCCTTGGCAGCCTCCTTTCTCTTTCTTTGCTGTAATTGCTTCTGGTGATTTCACAGTTACATTGGTGGAAAGCCATTCTTTGCATTAGTCTGAGTTCTCATCTTTAAATAATCAAATCAAAAATTTCCTTAATGCACTACTAGTAGACACACTTGAAGTTTCTTCCTCACTAGTTTTTCTTGTCTTCCTATTTTTGTGTCTTTTTTTTCATGAAATACTGTTCTCTTTTCTGGTCCACTTTTTGTGCAAAATCAGTGGAAAAAAGGAAAGTCCAGAATCCAAAATGTGACTCTACTTAGATAGGATAGTGTTCAATGTATGAGCTTAGTAACCTGTGGTTAGTTGATAAACCTAATGAATCACTTCCTACCTAAGAGTTTTCATTCGCACAATGAAGATGATTATGGCAATATAAACATTGGGCTGTAATCACAATTGAATAATATAATATTCTGTAAATATATAGACTATACCTGTCAAATAAGGTGTGCTTAGCAGATAAAGCAATAGTTTGTAAGAATATATTCAATGACATAGCAAAATCCCCCCAGAAATAGTGGATGGTGCAGTATGCGGTAGGCTTGGTCTGGCAATTTTTAGAACTTACCCTGTTACAAATCAGAGGTAACGTTTCATCTGTTCTGAGAACAAAATGGGAAAAATTAATCTCTCTCTCTCCCCTCTGTGTATGTGTGCACACACGCATGCATGCATGTGTCTGTGAGTGCATGCATGTGTGTGTCTGTGTGTGTGTGTGTGTGTGTGTGTGTGTGTGTGTGTGTGTGTGTGTGCTACTAACTCTTTCTTGGGAAAGACTCTCAGTTTGCGACCATGACCACACTGAAGTTTCTCGTATTACAACTTAGAGCTTCTCTAGGTTCTAACTGTGACTTGGTCACTTGTTTGTCTCTCAAAGTGGACCAGATGCTTAGCATATGAAATGCTTGCCTTGCAAAATAAAGATAAACACAAATGTGAAACTTTTAAAAATTGCGTTTTTCATAAAATATCAAAATGCAATGCTTATAGCCTACAAGTGTGGTTTTGATTAGTAAGAAGAGCAAAATTATATTTCTGTAGATGAACCCAAAAATTTACTCAAAAGTACATACTGCATTTGTAAAATAATTTTAAATGATTATAATTAATTAAAAAGCCATATAGAGTAATATAGGTTTGAATCTTTGCTGACACATGCAACATAGAAAAGAACCTCTGCTTGACTTTCATATTCTTACATATAGTCCCTGAAGAATTTGAATAGATGTGAATGGTTTGACTTGAAATTATTGAATCATCTGTTTTAATATCAATATCTATGCTGAAAGAAAAAGGAGAATAGAAATGTGTAGTCATTTATCACTGTTATATTGCCAAACTAGCATGGAGAAATATGAGCAAAACTGCACATTATTTCTTATAAAAGTGCAGACCCCTTATGTAAAACTGGCTTCATGGAAATCACTGTGATTTATTCCTTGACAAGTTAGCATCTCTGAATTACACAAATTGTTTCTCCAACCCCTTTACAAATCTAGATAATCAAGAAAAGTCAAGGTATAACCTACCAAATTTAAGTTAAGATTTCCTCATGAATAAACAAGATGCTGAGAATTATAAGGCTCAGCCAGTCTCCTGCACTCTGCGGTACATGAAATACATGACTGATTCTTCAAGAACTTCATCTGTAGAAGAAACAGCTAGGGAAATATTTTACAATAGAGTGTCGATTGACTTTAAATTGTATTCTGTGATAGACAACTGGGAGAAAAGCTTCCCCTTCCTTTTCCAAAAGCTTTATAGGGTCTTTTTCTTCAATGATGAAATAACAAGCACTACATGATCTCAATGTAGCACTATGTGATAGCCAGACAATTGAATCTGCTGTTGCTGGCATGAATGCGTCTTTACAGCACGTGTCTTTCCAGGCTGCTAGGGTTTAGTGTTGGATAGTGCTTGAGCTGCCCATATTGCATGGAAGAGTTTGCACATCCCTTCTGCGTTCACATCCCAGCAGTATAGATTCAGATGGCCAGGGGTAGGAGGAAGTGCGTCAGTGGCTACGCTGGTTACTACAGGAAGGAAGGCAGTGGGCACTGAAAGCAGGTCGGAAACTTTGCTAGCTGGAGGTCGTGCAGAAGAGGCTGAGAATGGCAACCCAGGACTGTAACTGAGTAGCTAGGGCAGCACTGTGGTAGCACGCATCGCTTTCAGTCTGTGTCTACTACATCCGTTGGTAACACCTTAAACATATATATGCCTTCCAAGTCACAGTCCTCCCATAAAATCACACGTATTCCGATTATGCTAAAATAATACTAGTCATACAGTTGTCTAACTAGTAACTATATTTATGTTGTTTTTTTATGCATTCCAACATGACTAGGTTTACCTTGCTTTTAAGGATTTGTTTTGCATTTTCTGCTCCTCTAATAAGCTTTTCCTTATAAATTAAAATAATGCTGTTTCCACTTTTTAAAAAAGGAAATTCAGACATGTTTTTATTTACCAATCATATTCAGATGTTATAGTATTTCACACAAATTATTTCTCTGTGTATTTTACACTTCTACCTCGAGAAAATCTTTTCTAATTACATTAATATTTTTAAGCCTTCCATCAGGTCTTCGTAAATACTAGAAGTTTTCATTTATTTCTTAAATAAGTTGTTTTTATTTCACTTTGTACAATGAGATTCTACTTAAAATTGGGGACTGAGGAACTATTTATCTATTATTCTGAAGCTATTAAAATCTGCTGAAGCATTTTCCCATAAAAATAATTTTCCTGTATGTAAAGTGTAGGTGCAACCCAAAGCTGAGAAAGTGTCAAGCCATCTAGTCCTGCTAGAAAGTCGGGGGGAAAATGACAAGAAAGCAGGTATTAAATACTAGATGGAAAGAGCCCCACCAAATAACTCAGCAGATCCCAGGGCCTGCCATGCGGGCCCCTCGCCCCGGGGTGTGCTGCAACAACAATTGAGACTGGGCACGGTGCCACATGCCTGTAACCCCAGCTCTCGGGAGACTGTCAAAGGGCAGAACACTCGGAGTCCAATCTAGTAGTGCGACCCTGATCACCCTGTAGGCCTTTCCTTAAGATACTTAGTAAATAAGTAAATAAATAATACTGGATGATAACAAATGTCAGAAGTTTCAATATAAATTGAATGAATATCATTCATTCTGAATGGAAATATAAAGTAGCATAATTTTTAAAAAAAACACACTATTGCCCGGCATGGTGGCACATGCCTGTAATCCCAGCACTCAGGAGGCTGAGGCAGAGGATCGGTGCAAGTTCGAGACCAGCCTGAGCTACAAAAGTGAGCTCAAGGCCAGCCTGAGCTGCATAGTGAGACCCTATCTCAAAAAGACAAAAAAAAAAAAAAGAAAGAAAGAAAGAAAGAAACCCACTATTTTTATAAAATAAAATATGCAGTTAGTGTACAACTCAGTAATTGCATTCATGGGCAGATATTTGTTGGAAATGTAAATATTATAGTCACAAATAAATGAAAACCATGCACACGATCACACATCGAACTTAATCTATAATTGTTCCAGACTAAGAACAGTCCAGGTGTCTACTTCAATGGGTAAATGTTTAAACAGGCTGTGGTACCCACACGCTATGAGCTAGGCCAATCACTACTCACTTCTCACCAGAAGAAGAAGAAGGAGAAGAAAAAAGAATGTGTATTTACTCGAGTTGTGCAAGTCCTTAGAAATGTGAAAAGTGTAGACACGGACAGCAGAGTCCTGGTTGACCAGAGGTGGGGACGAACATCTCGAGGAAGCAAGGACGACTGGGAGAGCGGTGAGATGCTAGAGACCATGGAATTGCTCCTGGGTGATGCCGGTGCTGCAAGCTGAAAGCACACACAGGGGGAAAGCTCCTAGAAAAGAACCCATGCACATAGACAGGCGTGAAGAGAAAGACAGTCGCAGGGTGAGCCCTGGGTTTTATCCTCGGTGACACTCAGGCTGTACGATATACTGCAAGGACATAGGGTGCCAACTTTGGGAGTCTCTAAGTGGAGCCACAGCAGATTTCTTTATTACTTTTCTCAGCTCAGTGAAAACCTACAACAAAATGAAAATTTTCATTTAAAGAATGTTTTATAGCAAGGAATCAAAGGACACATGGCAAATATCCTTGCAGACCTGGAAGTTCAGCCATATGTGGAAGATAAGGAGTATACCTAGTGGTGGGCGGAGGGAGGGAACTGCGCGGCCAGAAGCAGCCTTGAGTTCACGGTAGGTTTGCCGATAAGACACTATGTCCTACAGCATGATGCAGACGGCAAGCCCAGTGGATACCCGGGAGGCTAAAGATCCAAAGGGCAGAACCTAAATGCAAGCAGTGACATTTTGAAACTGAATTGTGAAATCATACATCTAAAAATAATGTTGGAATTTCATGAATTTATGATGCATTTTGAGAATAATTACCAGACTCTCTGAAAATTCAACTTTAAAGTAGAACAAAATAGGCCGACAAATAGCTCAGTGGATTAAAGCACCTGCAAGCAGGCACAGAAGCCTGCTGTGCTGGCCCACTCCCGGGGCGTGCTGAGAGGGCAATTGAGACTGGGCGTGCTGCTACTTGCCTGCAATCCCAGCTCTTGGAAGGCTGTAAACAGGCCAATCACTGGGCATCAGATCTAGTAGCAAGACCCTGAACACCCTGTAGACCCTGCCCTAAATTACAGAGAGAGAGAGAGAGAGAGAGAGAGAGAGAGAGAGAGAGAGAGAGAGAGAGGGAGAAAGAGAAAGAGAGAGAGAGAGAGAGAATAATTCCCTATTTTCTTGGTAAGCCTAAATTGAGTTAATGCTGGAATGTTGTAAAATATCAGAACACATGACTTTGGAATTAATGGTTTTTCAGTGTTATTCTCACCTAAGTCATCCTGTATAGGGGTTGGATATCCTTAACATATCACAAGAAACTACTAGACATACAGCGGTCTACTACTCTGCTATAAAGAATCTTATAGCTGCTGGGTGAATGTGGCTTTTAAGGTCAGTTATATATTGCTTCACCACAGGGTATCTATTTTTTTTGTCGTTGTTGCTGTTGTTGTGTGG
The DNA here is from genome assembly GCA_004027025.1 of Myocastor coypus. Classification (NCBI taxonomy): domain Eukaryota; kingdom Metazoa; phylum Chordata; class Mammalia; order Rodentia; family Myocastoridae; genus Myocastor; species Myocastor coypus. The sequence goes on from PVJA010022293.1 coordinate 23,844, forward strand.
TACCAGGGATTGAACTCAGGACCCTGCATGGCTTATTCTACTGAGCTATCTCCCCAGCCCCACAGGGTATGTTCTGAAAGAGGCATCATTAAGTGATTCCATTATCGTATGGACATCCTAGAGCGTTATTACACGATACAAGTTAGCTGCAACCCCACTGTGAAGTGCAAACTTTTAGAAACCCTGTTGAATAGGGGGCTCATCGCTGGCTGAAACATCACCATGTGAAAGTGAAAGGTCACACTGAGACATTTTCAGAGAAAAAACATTGTGGGAGAACTTTTTATCACTAGACAGACTAAATAACAATGAGAGCTTCGAATAAAATGAGAAGACCGTAGGTGAGGGAACTTAAATGCAGGGAGGATGCATACGTGGAGAATTAAAAATGAACAGAGAGTCTGTATATATTATAACAGATATTGTGGTTGTAAAATTAAATATAGCTATGGAGTCATCAGCACCTCTCACAGCTTATACTATGTGTCACTGCTTGGTATAAAACAATCTGTAAAGAGATTTTTCCACCCTACAATTATACAGGTCTATATAACAAAATACCTAAAAGCTTTAGTTGTTCTAGAGAAAAGGCCATCTCATCACATGTGTAGCATTTCTGAAATTTAAAATGAAGCCTGCCCTTACAAGCATGCCTTAAGTTTCCTTATAAGAGAAGCACTGGCTAGCTGACAGATTGCATACAGGTGTAAGAAAGAAAGGCAGATTCCCAAACTGTGCAAAGGTTCTCTGTAGGGACATGGGTTTCTACCTGACCTGGTTACGTCTTGTCTCTGCCGCAGGACTTGTAAGAACACTACCATAATAAACTACCTGATATCCTCTTTGATATAGATAGAACGGAAGTAGAAAAATATCTGCCATGGGATGCCGATTACCCAGGAATACCGAGCTCTCTAAAGACAGTGCAGCCTTTAGAATGTTTTCTGACATTTCCAGTCTATGGAGGATCACTATATGAAGACAATAGCATAAAAGGGAGAGCAGTGGAAATTCTGTGGAATGTTTCCAAGACCCTGGCATTATGCTGTGAATGTTAAAACTTTCATTCACATTGAACCCTAATGAATATACATATTTAATAACTATTAAAAACACAGAGCTAACACTCAGGAGGCAACAGAACAGGAAAATGAAAAATGTTGAAAATTGTTAAGGAACCCAAAATATGACAATAGTGAATAGAAAATATGAGGCAACCTGAGTACACTCAATAGAATGTAAATGTAAAGTCATAGCACTAAACCTAAATAAATTAGTAAAAATGAAATTAAACATTCTAACTAAAAGTTAGAAGAAGATCAAATAGGAAATGCTGAGAACAACTCCATATATTACTGATTTAGCATTGATATATGGAAAAATTCTTTAGGATTCTCTACCCTGGGCAAGTGCAAAGCCAAATGCAAAGAAGTAATTAGGATCATATAGGACAAGTTTTCACTGTAACCTGTCTCCCTAGAAGTGTGCCACACAATCCAAAGGAGTCCTGCACCCCTAGGGTCCCTCTCAGCAACAGAGGAGAGGCCTGCTCCACACATCCAAGGTCCTGACTCTTCAGTGGGGCTGCCAGAGTGAATCATTTCTGTTTTGCCCGAATCTGTGCACTGATGTAATAAGAAACAAGTTGGAAGCCTCTTTGTAAGAAAGATAATTAAAAAGCAATGGGATGGGAATGCACCAAGCGGACAAATCTCTGAGTTCAATGCCGACCGAGTGGGCAACACCCACCTAACTCCCAGGTTCTCCCAGGAAGGTTGAAACATTGATGCAATGTCCTGCTTCTTGGAGGGAGACCGGACAGGTTGATTCTTTTAGCATCTGCCTTCATGCCACACTTACGTGAGCTGGCATACTCTAGATGGCCACCAGAGTGCGGCCCTGAGCGCAGAGGCAGTGGTTCATATCACTATGCTTTCACTCCTAAAGCTCCTGGAAACATCTTGGAACTTCATCAGTCAGGAGATCTTCCAGTCCCGGCTTCTCTTTGGGGATGGAAAGTCAGAAACACACACCCAGTGTTCAGATATATGGGGGCTTCCCAATGACTGATGTTTTACGTAGCTTCAGAGCCTAGAGAGGTCCTAAGTTATCCTGACTACCTGAGAACAACTGACAACAGAAAATAATTGGGTGGTATGTTCCTACTTCAGAGGACATGCAGTACAGCCGGTAGACGCTAGAGGGAGGAAGAGATTACAAAGTCCTGATGAATAATAATTAAGAATTTACTCTTTAGGTGGAGAGAATACACGTTTACATAAAAATCGTAGGAAGCTTCTGTTCCTAGGCAAGCATATGACTGCTGTGCAACAGCTTGGTGGTACAAAGATAATCTGTAAAAGCTGCAGAGGTAACAGCTTTTCAAAACCAATGAGTACAAATACACAAAGTTGAGGAACACCAAGATGCATAAAATATTACCCCAAAAGAAGACCCAAGCAATCTCCAGAAATGAGACATCATAAACTACTGGAATATGCATTAACTGACAAACTATTCAATGTAACTCTCCTAAAAATACTTAATGAACTCAAACAATACCCAACAAAGTGAGTGTTTAACAAAGTGATAGAAAATAGGTTTTAGAAAACAGAAATTTAAGAGCTGAACAATGCCATAACTGAACTGAAAAATTAATTAGAGAAGCTCAAAAGCAGACCTGATCAAGTAGAAAATGATTTGACATATTTGAAGACAGGTTGTTAGAATTGTATTGTGACCAGAGGAGAAAGAAATAAATGAATGAAAAATGGTTTAGGTGATTTATGTTGGTCGAATTGACCAACATATGCAACAAATATGGTATTTACAAAAAGAAGAGAGATGAGGAAAAGAGAGACAGAGAGATAAGTATTTAAAAATATTAATTGAAAATAATTCTATATCTATGAAATTGAGGAGGTATGAAAATAACTCAAAAAAGTCCACATAGACATTAACGTTAACATCAAGTGTAAAAGGTAAAGAACATTTTTGAACAACAGAGCAGCTGCTTGTCACATATACAGGAACTCAAATAAGATGAGCAATATTTATCTCAGCAAAATCCCTAAAAGCAGGAAGAATATAATGATATATTCAACATTCAGGAGGGAAAATAGCTGTGTTGTCAATCAGTAATTCACTATGTAGTAAAATGTTGTGTGAAAGTAAACAAGAAAAAAATTCTGAATAAAACTCAACAAAAACAGGAGTTCTTTACCAGTAGAACTTCTTTATAAATGCTCTATATATCAAAACCTTTCAAAATATAATGAATAACAAAGATAACTGAAGGATAGAAAAAGGTAAAAATGCTACGGGATTTTAAGAAAATAATCATCAAAATGTCAGTGTGTCATTAACTAACTATACATTAGTTAAATTCCTAAAGCAATGGATATAAGCTAGTGGAACATATTTCGGAAACCACAGTGAAAGAAAAAACAAGATTCAACAATGTACTACCTATAAGAGAATCACTTCAGAATTTAGGAGGGACTGGCAAGATAGCTCAGCAGACTAAAGCACCTGCGTCGGCAAGCGTAGGCAAGCATAGGCAAGCACAGGGACGGTGGTCCAATCCCCAGCACCACAAGCCTTTCCAGCCCTACCCCAGACCGGGTTGAGTCTGGCCAGAGTCCCAGTGTTGTGAGGGATGACTGCAATCCCCGCGCTGGGGAGGCTGGAAGTAGGAGGACCACCACAAATCTGAGCTGCCTAGTAAGATCTTGCAACGACCAAATACACTAAAAAAAAAAAAAAAAAGATTTTAGGAAACACAAAACAGTGAAAGCAAAGATAAAAAGGGCATTCTATGTGGTTACTGGGGAAAAAAAGTACAACAATGACCACACATAAAAAATTGACTTTACATGGTAATTTATCACAAAAGAATAAAAGATGAATGATTAAAATTTCAGCACACCAAGAATTTGCAGATATGTTGGATAAAATCGGAGGGAAATAGAACTCACTGTTCAATGGGTCTAAAGTTACAGTTGCCAAGACTGAAAGCGCTCCAGGGCTCTGCCGTGTTGTGCAGCTAGTGGAGAGGATTGCTCTGTGTTCTTGGAAAGTGTGAAAACAACAGACCTCATGACTTTATATGCAATCTTCAGAAAAGGACAGAGATTAGACTTGACTAAAGACTGTCAAGTCCACCTTTGTACTATCTGGAGTAGACTCTAGGAAATTAAAAGAAAATACAGGCACAGGCACACTGAAAACAAAGGGAGTGAAAGAAGATACCACACAAAACTACTTCTAAGTAATGTAAAACAATGATATGTAGAAATCTGCCTTTAAGACAAGAATAATTGCTCTAAGAAAGAGGCAGGGAAACGATGGTGGCATAGGGGACAGTAGAATTGTTGAGCCTCTCTGCACTGTTGTTACAAAAGGGAGCCTCAGACAGACAGCTGGCTTTGCAGTGATGGTCTGGTGGTCTAACAAGCTTGAAGAGACTTGATCCTCTTCACAAGGCAAAGTGAAAGTGATTCAACCCAGGGAATCAGATACACCCCACACACAGCGGTCCAGAACAAATCTCCACACCCTCGTGCGCTTCCCTGCTGTACACAGCAGCACTCCAGCTCCTAGGGGCAACAGGACTCCCCTAAGTCTTATAGCAGCAGCACTCGAGGGCCTGCAAGCAGTGGGATACACCCAACACTGAGAAAGAAAAAAAGAAGCCCTCAAATGCCTGTGAGCAACGGAACGCGTCCTTTCTAATAAAACCCTGGAGTTGCAGAACCTAGAAGCTACAACAGAGAAAGAACTCGATGTTAGAAGCTAACTACGTTTCAGTAGTTACTCTAACTGTAAATGGCCTCAACTCCCCAATTAAAAGGAAGATTGACAGACTGAATTGAAAAACAAAATTCAGTTGTCTGCTACCATCAAGAAATTCAGCTAACCCCAAGAAATGACAAATTAGTCAGAAAAGAAACCATAAATACCTGAATAGTAAACATCACCACTCCTAAGCACTCAGTAGATTACAAGAAAAAAATTCAAGAAAGAAATTAAAGAATTCCTAGAGTCAGCAATGGTAGAGCAATACATAAGAACATATGGACACAATGAAACTGGTCCTATGACAGAAACGTTTTGGTATAAAGACTCACATCAGAAATATAAAACAAATTTAAATAAGTCACTTAATAATGCACTTCTAAAATTTGAAAAACAGAACCAGTCTAAACCTAAGTCTAGCACAAGAAGGAAAATTGTACCAGAGTACAAATTAATAAAATAGAGTTTTAAAAAAGTAAAATTAATTGAAGAGCTAAGACTTTGAAAAAATAAGCAAAGAACATAAATGTGTGGCTAAACAGAGGGAGGGAAGGAAGGAGAGAGAGAGAGAGAGAGAGAGAGAGAGAGAGAGAGAGAGAGAGAGAGAGGCTGGCAAGGTAACTCAGTGGACTAAGCGTCTGCTTAGGCAAGCACAGGGACTGGGTTCAACCCCCATGAAAACATGCCTTGCTGGTCGCTTCCCTGGGCACCCTGAGTCTGTGACTGAGTCCAGGCATGGAGGTGGCTCACAGCTATAATCCTAGCCCTGAGGAGGCTGAGAGAGACCCTGTGCCAAATACATACATTAGGAAAAACAAACATGCTGGGAGCCGGGGAGATAACTCAGTGGAATAAGTACTTGCCTGGCAAGTGCAAGGTTCTGAGTTCAATCCCTGGTACTAAAAAACAACATAAAAAAGCCAAAAACAAAGAAGGGAAGAAAAGAAAGGTAAACAAATATATATGCAAATATATACACATATATACAGATGTATATATACAGGATAGATTAAATAATTATGTTGCTGTTTTCAGCTGGTCTATTGAAAGAAGCAGTTACACTTACATTTTTCTCTCTTTAATCTTTTGACCAAATTTCATGTTTATATCTGCTAATGTAAACAACTAATTTAAAGATTACAATATGCATATAACAGGCATTGTTGAACTCCTATCATTTTGTTTAGTGAAATTCTGAATTATTGCTGCTTTTCTTTTTGCTGTTTATCATTCTCTTTAAAAAGCAATATAGTGAATAAAGAATCAATAGCCTAATGTCCAATTTGAAAAAAACTAGAAAAAAAGCATATCTAATGTAAAGCAAATAGGACACCATAAATATAACAACATTTAAAACATGGAAATAAATAAAATAGAGAAAAGAAATGTATATAATATATAATCTATAATATACAATATACAATATATAATATATAATGTATAATATATAATATAATATATAGCATAATTTTATATATATATATTGCAAAAGGACCACCATTATCCCAGAATCTAGGTGTCATGGAGGCCATCCTCCTTCCACAAGCTCTAGCCAAGAATCAGACCTCTCCTCTCACTGTTGGGGTGACTGCCTCTATTTTTCCTGGGTGCTCAAAGCTTCAGTCTCTAGTAGACTTTTTTCCTGACTGAGAAGACTTCTGCTTGCCTCCCGACAAAGGTTATGTGTGAGGGCACTGGGTGCTCAATCCAACATCCAGAATGATTTCCTCAAGATTCTATTGTAACCCACATTTGTGAAAAGCTTTTGTTTTGTTTTTGTTTTTATTTCTTTGTTTTGTTTGCCACATAAAGTAAAAGTCATAGCTTTCAGGAACTAGGGTATATGTAACTTTTGATAAACTGCTTTTCAATCTGTTAAGATATTATTAACAACTTTAACTAATCTGAAAATTCAACCAAATATGAATGAATCCTTAATAAAGTGGAATGTGCTAAATTAACACAAAAAAGCAAATATAGATTTTTCTTCAGATTAAATTTGAGCCTTTCTTATCAAGATAATTCTTTTCAAAAGTTAGCTTCACCAGTGTTTTCTTCCAAACAAAAGAAATTATACCATCTTATCCAAACTGAGTGAATGGCTTTAGAGTATTTCCCAAATTACTTTACGAGAAACACTAAAACCAAAATCTTGATACAAACATAGAAAAAGAACCTTCCGTTTATTTCATAGATGTTGATGCAAAAATCATTGACCAGGCATTTGCTGTTTCCTTTATTTGTTTGTGGAGCACCAGCGAACAGGGACTAACAATTTGCTACGTGCTGGTGCCACCTCTGCTGTGCCCTGTACTGTCCTCTTATGCCATTCTCACCATGAACTTACCCCTAGGGTCTGCCTTAACACCATTCAACAGCCAAGACATGTTGAGCTTACATATTTTATACCCATATGTTACATTAAGTAATGACATATATAGATTCCACTATTGAAGACGGCTAGAAAACCTCAGAGAACATTCCAGAGATAGGAAGGTTTGATTTCTAGGAAAAAAAGATTGTGCCCTTATGGGAGGGACAATGTGTGGCTTAAAACTCTGGTAGAAACCAGCATTGTCTTGCTAGTCATGGACATACTTCTTCCATCAGTGCTAAAAACCCCTTAGTTTCATTAATGATGAGAAAACGAAGTCTAAGTTGTAATCGAGATACTGCCACTGCTCAGTTCAAGATCCTCAAGAGACTCTGTCTCATTTTGAAGGAAACATAGAATCTTAGGGGGCCAGGGAAATAGCTCAGTAGAATAAGCCCAAGTGCAAGGACCTGAGTTCAATCCCTGGTTCTGCAAAAATAAACAAACAAACAAACAAATAAAATCTTTATGGTGATTGCGTTAATTGCCTTTCCATCACTGTGACAAAAAAAAAAAAAAAAAAAAAAAAAAAAAAAAACATGAAATATATGTGTTTGAAGTTCAGGTTTATTCTGGCTCCTGGCTTCGCAGGTTGGAGTCCATGGTCAGCCATCTCCACTGTTTGGAGGTCTGTGATGTGGCAGAGATGTCATGGAGGAAGAGCGTGACAAAGGCTGCCTGCCTCATGGAGGCCAGGAAGCTTCAAAAATGAGAGAAGCAAAGAGCGGATCAAGGGGCGGGGAGTGAGACGCGCCTTTGCCAGGCCAGCTCCTGGCACCCGGTGACTGTCTTCCTCCAGAGGGTCCCATCTCCTTCCATTCAGCTTTCCCCTCATTTTGCTGGACTTCAGCGCTCTGATGAGCCGTTAACCCCCCATAGGCCCTGCCTCTGAGCACTGCTACCTCAGCGAGCAAGCCCTCAGTGTAGGAGGGAGAATGCTTCACTTTTAAATCATGACAGTGTTGGTCCTACACAAGTAAACCTCGGTCATAACCCCAATTTTCTGATTTCCTGACCTCCTCCTTCTCTCTTACACGTGCAGGATGGTCTGTCTGTTGTCACAGACATCAGGGAGCCACCTCTCAAAGGAATCTACTGAGACTCTCCCATTGTTGTTTTGCACAAATGTCCACCTTATCTCTTCATTTAAAATTCAATCATTCCATCCCAAAATACTCCAGCCTGCTGATAGGGCTTTTTTTTTTCTTTCCCATACCAACATCCCCTTTTTGCATACTTCTTAGTTTATATAGCATGTTTGTTAGCTATCTCTGCCCAGTTAAAATTAAAATCCCAGGAAGGAAAAGTTTTTCCTCGTGCATGTGACACAGGGTCTCCAGTTCCCCGGGAAGTGCCCGCTTCATAGAAAATGCTCAGTGTATATTTGTGGGTTGAATGCTCCAGTGAAGAGCTGTATGTAGTGTCGGAAACACAAATCTGAATTTGATACTGATTGTACAAATGACCGGAATTCAAAGGCTTTTCTATAGATTTGTGCCTTGGTTTAAAACATGAAATTGGGTTATATCACCCCGCTGTCTGGATCCATAAGCTATCTGCTCATTTCAGTATTAGACAATTTCTTGCAAACGCCCTATTCAGGTTGCTTATCCGAACACAGAACTGTATTTCTGTAATGGAGCATTATTACCACCATGATTTTCATCAGTCTGACTGATTCTCCACCCTAACTGTGGAGCGCCATACACAGATGTTTGTCCTCTGAAATCATTGAGCTAACAGTATTCTGTTCAGGTACACTGTTATGTTTAACAGCAGCAATGGAACTGTATTTGGTATGGGACAGATTCTGAATGTAATGCAGCTTTTGATGTGTGTAAGGTCCATCAACATCTGACAGAAATAGCCTGACCTTGAAATGTTTGGCCTAGGTGCCATGGATGGACTGAATGACATCAATCAAACACTTGATTAATCATTGTGTGACAAAGATGACCCAAGAGCAGGCATCATGGAACAGTGAGTTCTCTGACTACATGAAATATAACTATAGATTCCCCCTTTTGTAAAAACCTCCTCATGACCTACACAAAAATTGCCCAACAGACTATTCGATGATACAGTGGATTGGAGCAACCCCAGTGACATCCTTGTTTTAATTCTTGGGATCAGTAAAAATTGATGAAGACGACAAACAGCAACAACAAATAGACCCTACACACTGAAACTGCAGATGCTGAGAAACCCTTTCTAAAAAAACATTTCTTATGTCATTAAATATTGTGTTAAGCTCAGTTTTGTAAATTACATTTTTAAAATATACTATAAAACAATGTGCATATTATGTCATACCATTAGGAAAAAATGAAGCTTATTCAACCACTCAGATGATTTCTTTTTTTGCATACCACTTGTTTATACTTTAAGCCCAAACCATAGTCAATAAGAATGATTACTGTAGGGTAAGCCAAAGCTTTTATTGAATTAATGTCATGTCATATACAATAGAAGACCCTACCCATTGTGTTATTATAAAACCTCACCATACTTAAGCAATGCACTTAGCTAGCAACCTGGCAAAGTGATTTAGGCTGAAAAAAAAAAATCCTTTCACATAGTTTTCATTGGACTGATTCCAATCCATTATACTATCTTTGCACTTGGCATACTGAGAGAAACGATGTCTTCTACATGTTATCATGAAACGCCTTACTGTAAAGCAGATATAACCTTGTTCTGCACTTGGTTAGGGTTTTGAATTGCACTCAGCTTCTCCATTGGTATGTTTTGGAAGCCTGTTGCCCATGAGCTATTGCCCTGGGCATTCAAGTCCATTCAGCAGTAAAGAAGAGAGCCTACATTTTATCTAATGAGAGAATCTTTTTTAAATGAAAGGAAGGGGTAATTATTATATATTTTGATGAGTTTAGAGAGTACTAGAAAGACATGCTAGAATGACTTTCAGCCAACTCAGACAGAATTTATTCATATCCCAAGTTTCCTTTGAGAACTAAGGGCTAATTATTTGATGTAATATGGATTTTAGTGAGGTTTACCACTCATCCCCAAAAACATTTTGCAAAACCTCTGAAATATGGAAGATCACACGGAGTCAGAGCTGTACAGAGTGCCAGAGGTTGGTTCCACCTTCAAGTTCATACAGTGTCCAGTCCAAGTTCATTTCAAAGATTATGTACCTAGCTCAAAGAAAAGTGAAATATGCTTGTAGAGATTGGCCAGTACTCCTTGGAAGGAGAGCTGTGACCTCCGTGCAGTCCCTCAGCACTCCGCTGAGCATACCTCTTTCCTAGAACCTGGGTGTCAGGTTGTCATTCCATTGGTGGGAAGAGAGGAGACACACTGCCCAGAAAAATAAGCCTCCCTGTCACCATGGAAACCCATAGCCACTGTAGTATTACAATTTCTCTCCAGTGAACTCAAATAGCTAATCACCCCTGTGAGATTTATTTTTTTTT